>JAPMOQ010031596.1:2897093-2961279 GCA_026543055.1 Argiope trifasciata
AACTCCGCCAAGGATCGAACCTGGGACCTTTGGATTTGTAAGCCAGTTACTTATCCACTATACAAAAAATGGACACCGATGTTTAGTGGTAGGTACTGGCTTTATTAAGATGTCACCACAAACATTTATAATAGCTGTTGTCTCAAAATGGCTAATCCGATCATTATTTATACTACCAATAAGAGACAATTCAATATTTTTGAAAATTGAGCATAATTTTTTAATAGAAATTTATTTAAGGTTTAATGCCTATAGGACTAAGGCATTAGGAGACTAAGCATTTCTTTATTTTATATAAATATCATTTATATTAAGTATTGAATTCAAAAATATCTCATTTGATCCTCTATTTTTAATCAAAGTTCATATTTATCTATTTCAGGAAAATAAGAGCATATCTAAATGAAATCTAAAAAATAAATCCCTTTGATAAATATAGAGCTTCGAACGTCAATAGAAATATCTCGAAATGGAATAAAAAACTTTACAATTATTTATATTTCGCTATTAGTTTTCCTCTTTTCAGTTTTGGCACGAATTTTTCATCGAACGACCTGCAGTTCTTCAAACGTGACCATGTCATTATATGTAATGAGAGAGAAAAAATATACTGAGACTCGGAATCTAGCTGTGTCTTTTCAATAAAATTATTTCTTTTTTCTTGCTATTTCCAGTGATCTGTTTTTGGAAATCAATACTCCATCGGGAGCAAAAAATGTATAATGTGTCACTATCGAGAAATTATCGTCAGGGTAATTTTAAAGTTAGATCTTATTTCCAACGAAAATGAACCCGCACTCAGTATTCAATTCTTGAAAATGTGTGCCATGACTTCGGTTGAACGAAATGGAACAAGAAGTCTTATTTTTTCGCCAAGCACACACACACAAAAAAACACGTTTAATGCTTAGATGAATAAATAAATTATAATAAATAAAAATAATGATAAAGAAAAATAATAAAAAATAAAAAATTATAGTAAATAAAAATAATGATAATAAAATTAAAATAATGTTAATAAAATTCATTTAATAATAATGAAATTTAATAATAATTCTACTGCAGTTCAATTAATAATAACGAAATTTAATAATGATTCTACTGCAGTTCAATTAATAATAATGAAATAATGAAATTTAATAATAATCATTAATTAATAATAATGATAATAAATAAATAAATGATAGCAATAAATAAAAAATCATGATAATAAAATAAAAATAAAGATAATAAAATTTCATTATTTAATAATAATGAAATTTAATAATTATTCTACTGTAGTTCAATTAATAATAATGAAATTTAATAATAATTCTACTGAAGTTCAATTAATAATAATGAAATACGGAATTCTAATGCATTCTTATAAATTATTCTATTTTAATTCTACTGCAGTTAAATTTAATAATAATGAAATAATGAAATTGAATAATAATAATTAATTAATAATAATGATAATAAAAATAATTGATAATAAATAAAAAACACGTATAATGCTTAAATAAATGAAAAATAATAACTGATAATAAATAAAAAACACGTATAATGCTTAAATAAATGAAAAATAATAAATGATAATAAAAAAATAATGATAATAAAATAAAAATAATGATAATAAAATTTCATTATTTAATAATAATGAAAGTTAATAATAATTCTACTGCAGTTCAATTAATAATAATGAAATTTAATAATAATGAAATAGTGAATTCTACTGCATTCTAATTAATTATTCTGTATTAATTTTACTAATTAATTCTACTGCATTTCAATTTAATAATAATGGCAATAAAAATAAATGATAATAAATAAAATAAATGATAATAAATTTAAAAAAAACACGTATAATGCTTCATAATCGAGAAATGATCGTCAGCGTAATTGGGAAGTAGATCTTATTCCCAACGAAATTAAACCCACATTCAGTATTCAATTCTTGAAAAGTGTGTCATCACTTCGGTTGAACGAAATGGAACAAGGAGTCCTATTTTTTCGTCAAGCGCAAAAAACCCCTAATAAGTCTTTAAAGAACGCGAATTATTTAGTTTAAACAAGAGCGTCATTCCACTCTTGCAGCTGGGCTTAATTTAGATGGTAAATTAGATTGCTTACATAAAAATACAGTGCTGTCTTCCTTAATTGCGACACACTGAAGGATATTGTTCTTGTTGCTTTCGACATTTTTTGTGGTATCATCCGTTTTTTATGTTTCATCAATATGGATGATTCAGTGATTGCAAAATGTGCTCAAGGATCTTTAAGATCAGAAGCTATGCACCACTTTCCCCACGATCTCTTGGACGTGGTTTGGAGTTTACCCTTAGGGTTTGGGGGTTTTAATCCAAAGGTTTTAAATCCAAGAATTAAAATTAAAAAAGGAATTTAAATACAAGAATGAAAATTAAAAAATGGTTTTAAATCCAAGAATTAAAATAAAAAAAGGTTTTCTCAATTCTAGAATTAAAATTAAAAAAGGCTTTTAAATCCAAGAATTAAAACTAAAAAAGGGTTTTAAATCCACGAATTAAAATAAAAAAGGGTTTTAAATCTAAGAAGGAAAATTAAAAAGGGTTTTAAATCCAAGAATTAAAATTAAACAGGGTTTTAAATCCAAGAATTAAAATTTAAAAAAATTTAAAATTCAAGAATTAAAATTTAAAAAAATTTAAAATCCAAGAATTAAAATTAAAAAAGGTTTTTAAATCCAAGGTTTTTAATCAACAACGAGTTATCATGGAAAAACATTAAGCTCAAAAATTTATACCCGTTCTTGAAAAAAATCGGCATTTTGAATGAAATTTAGATTTACTATTGTACCTTTATTTTCTATTTTACCAGTTTTTACGATGAATATTAAAGAACTGAATAGAAAAATTCAGTAAGAGAACCGTGTTTTCCGTTCATCATATTCTAGAAAAGGATCTTGAGCCTGAAACTTACCACATTCAATTCAATCCAATCAAATCAAGAGCCCTCAGAATCTACTGAACACTCTGCTTATAGATCGTCAGCAAGCTTGTAAAGTGTCAATGAATCAACAATACAGCCTTAATAAAATCAGTTTCAAAGAGATCATGGTTAAAAAAACTTTAAAAAAAACTTAACTAAACCTCCTTTTACACTATAATAATTTTTTAAGCTGAGGCCGAAGAGAGAGAAGGCACGCTCGAATTTTAAACCTCGCTTTTATTCAACCCCAAGAGGCATAATTTATGTTCAAGCAGAAGCGATTACGCACATCCCTACAGAACGATACATGAGCGAAAAGAGGAAAAGCTAATGAAATATTCATTTCTAAAGATTATAAACTGTGGGATTTCTATAATTTCTTTACGCATGCCAATTTATGGATATAATTATTTAGGGATTATAAAGGAATTATAGATATCTTTATAAAGAATGTGTTAGATCGACAAATTTTTATCCCTTCACTTGGAATGTGGGAACTGGTCGATGTCAGCAACTTGTCGAAATCGATTTTACAGAGCTTCTGTTGCATTAATTAAATAAAATAAGGTGGAATTGAATCAGGAAATAAGAAAACCTTTTTAAATGAATTTAATGTTGGCTGAATTAAGATAAAACTTTGGAAATTAATCAGGATTTAATTTAGATTTTAAAATACCATTACACAGACACACACACACACATACATATATATATATATATATAACTATAAAAGCATTAAAATAATTAAAACCCATTTCCTGGTCAGCAAAAATTAAAACGAAATTAATTAGGTTGAAATCGAAATTAAGATTTAATTCGGAATTAAACGCTAGAAGTTCACAAAATAAAAAGTAAATGAAATAGAACCAATTAATGGAACAAATCTAAATGAATATAATTAATAAAATAATGTAAAAGAAAACAAAAACGACACTAATTATGGAAACGAAAGTAAAATTTGAATCGAAACTAACAATTATTTCAGATTCAAACAAGTTTAAAAATTAAAATTTAAAAAAAATCAATTATTGTATTTAGTGAGCGCAAATGCAGCTACGTCTAAAATACAAATTAATCGACAAAATTGTAGTATGCAATTGAAATTTATCATTTGAACTTGAAATGTTTTCATTAATTGAAATCTAAAAGTGGTAGGCGGTATAAGTACCAAAAAAAGAATATTTTAGAACTTTAAAAATGAGCAGTGTTTTATAATATTATAAATGTGAAAAGAATCTAGTAGTTTTTTAAATAATTTAAAGAAGAATATAAGGAGGTCACTAATATAAACATTTCACTAATATATAGATTTCATGAGGTTTTCCCATATGTTCTCTTTCAGCATTTGCAGTTTTTATAATGCATTATAAACGATTTATCTTTTACAAACAAGTTGCTCCAATTTTTTTACAGTTTCTAAGTTAAACAAAAAGATAATTCCAAAATGTAGTTCAGAAAAAAATGTGTAGGTTAAATTCTTTAATTTTATTTCCTTTTTTTCCTGATTTCTTTATTCTGCATATTTCCTGTTTATCAAATGATTAAAACTAAGGAAAAAGATATTTATTTCTGAATAGATCCAATACGAGGAAAAAAAATTAAGTTCCTAGTCATTATGCAACAAATACTCCATGAAGGAAATCCTAAAATTTGACAGATTTTGCTCGGCAACAGAATTGATAAAAATAAAACCCTTTTTATAAAGGAAAAGTAAACACGAAAAAGAAGAAAAAAAAAATCCAGCTAGCTGCACTTAGGTTTAGCTCAGAAATCAAACATGGCAGCGTTCCACGAGACGTAATAGTTACCTGAAGGAAACAAGAAGAAAAATGCTCTTACAAAAATGTTGGAACACGTTCCAATAGATTTATATTCTAACTACTGCTTTATTTTGATAAAGATAGTTTTTAAAATTTGTGACAAACAATTTTCAAAATTGATAACTCCAGCATAATTTAACAATTATCGATAGCCATTAAGATTCCAGCTAATGATTTTTGCAACTTTAAAACGTCGAGGTTTAAAGCCATTGTTGGGGAACTTAACTCAGCTATTAACACAAAGTCACAACTGTTATGATTTCCGCCTGTTAAACAAGAAGTCTTTTTGTGTGTTTTTTCTCTAAATATTTCTGTATAATTCATTTATATATTTTTATTTCATTGACAATCGTAAAATGTTTTTAGTGGTATAAATCCTTTTTCCTTTCCTTGTGTTTAAATAGTTTTCTCAAAAAATATTCAAAATCACTATCTTTAATGAATATATTCAT
The DNA here is from genome assembly GCA_026543055.1 of Argiope trifasciata. Classification (NCBI taxonomy): domain Eukaryota; kingdom Metazoa; phylum Arthropoda; class Arachnida; order Araneae; family Araneidae; genus Argiope; species Argiope trifasciata. The sequence goes on from JAPMOQ010031596.1 coordinate 2,902,315, forward strand.
ATCAAATTTTGATCGAAATATGTCAAGGAAATGACCTTCTATTGCTTTTTAACTTCATAAGCATGTAAAAGAAATAACTGAAAAACAGTAATAATAACATCATTTGTTAATTCAATTACAATTCAAAAATATTAGCAGAAGTTTAACCTCTTAATCGTGACGTAAAAGAGACCAATTATCGCTTCCCAAAATTTTAAGCGGGAAATGAATAATTCTTTGACACTGTAATTCGATAAAAGTTATACATGATTCACAAATACCTCAACTATTCTATGGAATTTTAGATTAATTAATAAGATAGCTTGCCTATTAAAAATTCATGGAATTAGTTTATGATAAAGCTAAACAGTACAGGAGTTAAGATAAAGAAAAGGTATAGCTTTAAGCATTTGTTCTATATTGTAACCACTAGTTAAATACCAAAAGTTAAAATTTTATCACAACTTAGGAAAATAACATAAATATTTTTGAGCCGTAATTTTTATTCTTGATTTGGCCTTTAATTTTAAACTTTGAGTGTAATGCATTGCTCTAAAATTATATTTATTCACAAGTGTAACTTGTGCTGGATTCAAAACAAAACAATCAATAGAATTCAGAATTTCGAATGACACTACAAATTTGTCTGGCAGAATAGAACTATTTTCTTGTTGTCGGAATATTCAAATAACTAACGCATCGTTGACAGATGTTACACCTCAGATGCAAATACTGAGACACACGTGCTATGAAAAACAAAGAAAATAGTATTGGAATTTTTTTCCCCGTGCAAAAAAAAAATATGTCCAGACTTTACTGGATAGCATTTGTTTTGCGATTTGCCAATAAAATATTAACAGGATTTCGACATTTACGCGTGTTCTTATTGCAAATTGCTTTTATTTTTGGTCATGTTATTGTTTTGCATTAATTATTTAAACACTAATATTTAGAAATATCTTTTTGTAGAATATTGGTTGCTTAGAATTTACTTAAGAAGAGCGGAATTTTCTGTTTTCTTTTATTATTAAGTTCTCCTATTTTGAAAGAAATAAAGCTTCACTTACCGGTACAGAGCATATTTTGTAGATTTTTGGATTCAATTTCAGATGAGGGGAAAAACCTTACTTTCGCAATTATTTTTATCTAAAGAGCAAAACATAAACCGTTGTGTTCTAAGTGTTGTTTTGTTCATACTGAATAATTATCGTCTGCAAAAGAACAAACTTCTAGATTGAAAAGGACAACTAAATATGGAATTAAATATTTTATAAGAAATAAAGTTTCACTAAGTGGTAAAGAACATATTTAGATGACTTTTGAATTCATTTCCTGCAAGTGAAAAATTCATTCTTATGTAATTTTTGTTATCTAAAGAACAAAACACAAACAGAATATTGTTTTGTTCGTAATGAATCATTATCGTCTGCAAAAGAACAAATTTCAGCAACAAAGAGATACAAAATGATAAAATTCATTTTGGCAGTAATTATTTAAAAAATAATTTTTCGAAAACAACAACCTTTCTGTAAAATATTGGTTGCCTATAATTTAATTAAGAATAGCGGAATTTTCTACCTAGATTATTTTGGGGGGGAAATAACAGAACTTCAGTTAGCAATTTAAAAAAAAAACATATTTATTTGAATTTTAGATTCATTTTCAGTTGGAAAAAATTCATTCTTGTGCAATTTTTGCTATCTAAAGAACAAAATGCAAGAAGAAAATGGTTTTGTTAGTAATGAGTCATTATCGTATGCAAAGGAACAAATTTCATCAGCAGAAATGTCCAAATGAGAATGTATTTACAAAGTTCAGCTGATTCAATGAGACTTTCAACAGCAAAACCAGAATTTTGTTAAATTTAAATATAGCTTTTAAATTCCTTAGAAAAAGAGTGGGGGAAATTAAAAACAGGAACACAATACCGAATCCTGACTATAGAAGGTATTGGACAGATGCGCAGGTGCATTCACATAAACGGTATTTGTTGCGCAATTGCCTTAAAATAAACACTGCCTATTAATGTCTGCCAGTCTAGTGAAACGCTCTGGCAGACGATTCGGCTCGCCGTTTCGTTGTCAGTCTTTTTTAATGGGAAAATGTCAACCAAATCGCAGATTCAATTTAATCCTCTTAGTCACATGTCAAGTGTGATCAATTGCCGTAACGATAGAACAGCATTTAAGAAAACACAGGGATAAATAAAATTTTTGAACTGATTATTTATAATTAAATATTGTCTTTTTCATGTCTTGTTTTTTTGAAATTAATCATGGAATTAGTCTGATTAGAGGAAGTGGGTATGTCATCTTTCAAGTTATGCTTTATAATGTGATTGATTTAATGCTTATTACACCATTGCATGAAAAACTATGCCGTTTAATTTTCTGTTAAGCTTTAAGATCGATTCGTATGAATTCATATATTTTATTGTAGGATGTTTCAACTTAAGCATGTTAAGCATAATTTTCATTATATGCAGTATTTAAGGCTAGGCTGACATGGCAGCTGCCTGACGATTTTAGACTGAGGGGAAGAGCAAGCAGTCAATTAAAAATGCTATAGGCCTAGTTGTAGTATTAATAAGTTTGTAAAAAAATATATAATTTCTATTAATTATAAATGGATAGGATAATATTAACATTTCGTCGAGTATAATTTTCTTCTGTCTGTTTCATGATTTTCATATATTCATTCTGTTTTCATTATTTTCCTTATTTTCATATAGTTATTATAGTATTTATAAACACCAAACGTCTCCTTAGAAAAATAATGTGCTTAACTTGTATACGGTTAAAACGGTTCATGAGCCAAAATAAAAGAATAATATAGAATATTAAAGAATATTAAAGTAAGAATATTAAAGTAAATAATATAGCCTTAAATAAATCATTAATATGACGAATTATATTTTATACATTAATTATACATTAATATGTTGAAAACTTTAAATTAAATTTATCAAATTGTTAAAAAAAGAGCCTTCTAATATGCAGTGCCTACCCAAACTATCCATTGATATAGGACTGTAGATTAAAGAAATAATCTTAATTATTTTTAGAGTTAATGCGTAGTTAGAAAATATGCATCTAACCTAATACTAGTTTTAAAGCAACTCAAAAGATATTTTGAAAATGAACTTCCTTCTGTCTAACGTTGTTAAATAACTAGAGGGCACTTCAATTTTCCAATTTTTACCTTACTCCTGCACTAAGACTAGTTCTTGACACCCTTTCCCATATGTATGAGTCACACTTACACAACGCCTATTCAATGAATCGGGATTCGAACGTGGAATCTCTGACACTGTACCAAAACCTAATTATAGAGCCACCAGATCCATATAATCTCGGAAAAACAACTGCAAGAATAGGATTAAATAGTTTAGATTTTCGAAATTTCAGATTTGATCGTTTTATGTATTTAGACGGAGAGGAGAAGGGAGCATCAAAACATTTCAAAGATCAAACGCTTCTTCTAGAGCCAATCTGGGCAGCTGTAGGATGGTTGGTAGAGCTCCATTTTCGTAACCGAAAGGTCCCGAGTTCTGTCCTAGTCTCGTCCAAAGACCGCCGTGTTGGCTTATGGCAGTTGGGGCACGTTCAATAGGTCGAGACTGCAAAGTCCTCCAAGTTCCCATAACAAAACGATACCTCTGGGGGCACTGAATCAGGGATGAGTCGGTCTCTGATATGGATCTGAATTCTGACTTGCGGATGGATGCAGGAATGAGTTCAACCACCCCCTAAAAAGGGTTGTGTCGAGTGTGTTCGAGCAAAGTCGTACCTTCACCTGAACGGTGTTCGTTCACAACGAAAGGCGCACGCTTCTGCCTTCATTCGAAAGTGCTCCGCTCATTCGGGCTTGGTATGACCAAGTGGCATTAGACCCACTACCACCCACCCCAGAACCATTCTAATGAATTTAATGGACAAACTACTATGTTCTCGAACCACGTAGAGTAATGTTAGATTTTCCTAATATGCTACCTAGTACGCTACTAACTACATCTGTCACCGCATCTGTGGAACATTTGGAAAAGCAATAAAAATACAGTACACTCACGAGTAATTGGGAGACGAAATAAAACTACAATGGTTTGACAGATGGTATATGTCCAAAAAAGGAAGAGTAACTGTCGACTTTATTCCTAATCCGGAAATTAAAATAAGAAGATACCATCCCCTTATAATCCAAATAATATCTGGACATGGGAGATTTCCTGCATATTTCCAAAGATTTGGAAGAACGCGGGAAAATAAATGCATTTGTGGAGAAATGGGTACTGTTTACCACTATTTAATGGAATGTATGGAGGTCTCAGAGTTAAGGAAGGACTTGAAGATTGTCAATAATGATTTTAGTACAGTCCTGATGGTACCAGGTAATCTCAAAACCCTGAAGGATGTGATGTCAAAGATTGACAGTTTCATTCCAACTATTTGAGAGAGTGCAAATGGGGAAGAAAGACAGCTATTGACTAGCCAGAAAGGAATGCTAGTTTGACTGATCGGTCAATGTAAGGTTGGACACTATTTACTCAGCAGTCGACCACTACAAATCCTGTCGATACTGCAACGTCCAGTGGTGGCGGAGTGGTCGGCTGTATGCAAGAAGAAGTATCCGGTTTGCGACTATCCGGTATAGTTTTCTTTATCGTAGTTGCATGAAGAAGGCGTTAGAGAAGGGTCATCTATTAAGGACTTTATCAAAAACAACAGCAAAAAAATGCTTGTTCCAAAAAATTCACAATTTAGAAACATTGTTTCAAATTCAGAAGAACTACTTGCACTCTCTAAAACAACAAGTAGAATGCTTTAATTAACGCTTATAACTCACAAACGTATTTGAAATCTTTCAACCCACTAGATCTCTGAAGGTGGCATCTTTAAACAAACACTTGAGATGAGCGGGTATGCCTATTTATAGACTTCTTGAAAGAGCACCCTACATTTTCTGAAGATGGAAATCCTGAATTCCGGCAGCATTGTCTTTGAGAGGGTTGTGGTTTCCGACACGTCTCTTATCGTCCACTTGTGTACAGAATTAATGGCGCGGCACATCCGCGTTGCGAAGAGAATTTTCGAGAACTTGCTACCTATGGGGAAATGAAACTCTTGATAGATGCTAAAAAGTTATTTCTAAGAGTGTAGAAAGGTTTAATGATCATACAGTCAAAGAATAATAGTTAAATAATGTTTAATTTATTGATCGAATGTATGTAATGTAGTGAGCTTTGATAGGAGTGATTATATTTTGTTTATAAACATCAATTTTATCTGCATTACGAGTAGGAGGTAATTAGTAATTTTTGCCGATCAACTGGTTCGCCAAGGATATTGGTTATTTTTAAATTCTAACAAATCGAATAGATATAACTTTATGTCCATAATTACGCCAAACTGACTAACATTACAGTCATGTTATTTAAACTGCAACACTTATGTTTGCTTTGTTTATTCCATACTAGCCGCCTTTGGCGACCAGCTGGTTCGCCAAGAGTAATGCGTTCTAAAATTTTCTAAAACTAAATACTTATGTGCCTTGCTCTCTTTAAAGTTTTTCTGCCAGATATACTTAAACTTCGATAGTGACGTAACTAATATCATTATAGTTACGTGATTTATTACGATTATTTGTTCACTTCACTATATAACTCTCTGACTCGCAATAAGTTGTCATGAAATTATATGGAAAATATCCCATTTCATATTTGTTCCATAACGGTACATTTCTTTTCAAACGTGTGCTGAACATCACACTTTCCTCGGTTTAATTTGCAATAAGAGTTAATTTAATTATTCAGTTTCAGTTTTTGTCAAAATGAGGGCAATCACTGGTACATTCTTAACGTGCTCTTACTGGTTAAATTGTACTTTCATTTTGTAAGAAATTAACTGTAGGAAAATATAGTTATATATATATTTTTTAATTCATTAAAAATAGAAACTGAATTTATAGCTTTAAATATTGATACCAATGGAAAAAAGTCATTTGTAAAAGGATTAAAAAAACAATTTTAAACCGTATTATTTTTGGAAGTTATCGCAGAAAAATTTAGAATGTTAGCGTAATTTTAATTAAAGTTTTTAAAAAAGTCCGTCTAGGTATATTTTTTCATCCTCCAAATACTAAGTGATGTATCTCTAGATCATCTAGTCTGGTGTGTAGAGCATTAACAAACACATGCACACACACACACACTTTCATTCATATATGCAAACACATATATTCATTTGATTATCAGCCTTGGAGTAATTCTGGGCATTGATTGACCTGAAATGGTATATGTTTTTTAAATAGGGGACGAAAAGATTTAAAAGTGCACTTTTTAATAGTAATATTCCTTTTTTTATAAATCAGTTAATTTTAATGATTGCTTAGATGACTGATTGATGTAACATTCTTAAAAGATTCTTAATTTTTTTTTTATTAAATATGACTTACAGAGCAAAATATGAAAAAATCTAACAGTTATTCATCAGTGCAGTTTTTTTCAAGTTACATAAAATGTAATTATTGTTATTGTAATTATTTAGACCAGGTTTACAGTAGATATGCACGCTAATTACTAATGATTTACAAATTAGCCATTTGGCACGAATCCTATATAAATTCAAACATGTTAAACCCTAAACAAAATGCTGATTTACTAAATCAATGATATAGATGTTGCAAACGATCATAGAAACCTTTGCCTTGCATTTATTTTTTAGAAAACATAATATTTAATATTTATTTCATTTCATCCAATCACGTGTTTTTCGTTTGTTTTAAATTTTTATTGTTTTGTCTGAAATATATTGTTGAAAAATATGATTAAAAACTTCTTTAAAAATTCGATAAAAATTGAATTTTAAATTATATGTTAAAACACTGATGCCATTGGAAAGCTAATTTTTTAATATCTTTAACTTGATGTCAAAATCATGTTTGTGCGATAATATTTTCGAAAGTTATTGCAGAAGAACGCCACAATTTTGCTTAATTTTTAATTAATTCAAATTCTAAGTAAGAATTCGAAAAAATCACTCTTAGGAGCACATTCCCGAATCCAAAAGTATACATGTACCAAATTTGGTAGCTGTAGGTCCAACGGTCTGACCTGTAGAGTGCCAACACACACACACACATACATTGAGCTTTATTATAAGTACAGAAGAATAGCTAAAATTCATAAAAAATTCGTCTGTTTATTAAACTGCCATCTTTAAAAAGACAAAATTTTAAGATTTCGAAATGGTGTTTATTTTCTTTATTTGATTTTGGTACATGAACTTGATAATTAAATATAATAATGTGCTACTTGCATTAAAAATGTATTAATTAAGTACTATGATTCGAATTCTGAAAAAAAAATTATTGCTTCCTATAAAGAAAACAAAACTGGAATCTATTTTTTCTGGTTAATACTGTCTTTCGATTATTAAAATTTAAAACTATGCTACATCATTTCGAATTCTAAAAATCAGGAAATTCATTTAGAACAGTTTTAAAGCAATTATTTGCTTTTTTTTAATTGTTAAGTTTATGATGTTTAAGTATTATTCGAAATAGAAAAGAAAAAAAAAACATTATTGAGCCTCAAAAGATTATGATATTTTAAAACCAAAGCAAGTTTTTTAAATCCCACTTTAATGAAGTATAAAAAGAAAAAAATGTCTTCTTTTAATTTTGTAGAATTAAAAGTTATATTTAAGAATTCATTAAGGAATTAAAGAATTCATTTCATTTTTTTCGTTCATTTATTAAAGAATTCGTTTCATTTTTACTGAATTCGCAACGAACATTTTTTTTAAATTTTTATTCATTCAATTTACTTTTCTTAGTTTTTATTTCCTTAATGTCGGTTAATTATTCAAACCACTCGAATAAAATCTTTTTTAGATCTATTAAAAATACCTCCAATTTCATGATTGTTACATTTTAATTCTTAAATATCAAGAGAATATTAAGAGAATAATATAAGAATCAAGAGAGCAATTATTTGCTTTTTTTAATTGTTAAGTTTATGATGCTTAAATATTATTCAAAATAGAAAAGAAAAAATATATTCTTGAACTTCAAAAGATTTTGATATTTTAAAACAAAAGCTTTTTTTAAAAATCCGTATTTAATGAAATATAAGAAGGAAAAAATGTCTTCTTTTATTGTAGAATTACAAATATTTAAGAGTTCATTAAGAAATTAAAAAATTCATTTCATTTCTTTCGTTCATTCATAGAAGAATTCCTTTCATTTTTACTGAATTCGCAACGAATATTGTTTTAATTTTTATTCATTCAATCGACTTTGCTTAGTTTTTATTTCCTGAATTTCGGTTAATTATTCAAACCACTCGAAAATAATCTTTTTTAGAACTATTAAAAATACCTCCAGTTTCGTGATTGTTACATTTTTATTCTTAAATATCAAGAGAATTTTTACTTTTTCAAACATTCCTTTCGCTTTAATAAAAATATAGTTTTTTAATCAAACATTTGAATTTAAGAACATTTTTTTATAAATGATATTGAATTAAACATGAATATTTATTTACAATTTTACAAAGTAATTAAAATAAGCAATTTTGTATAAAATGGTTGAAAAGTTTTGACTTTTAGAGATTTATTTAAGATAAAATTATTCTAAATTTTGTATATTTGGTATTTTTTAAAAGAAAATCGAAGTACAATACAATTCAGTGCTTTTTCAAACGTTTTCTTTGAATCAAAAAGTTATGTTTAATGGTTCAGTTACTAACTAAAATTTATGATAGATTATTAAAATGATTAATATTAAAATATAATCTAATATCAAATACAATTAAAATACTTAAAAATAAAAATATTTAATTATTTATAAAATTATTAGGCCAATACTTTCAAAAAAATGTAAAAAATTATTTATGTATTCCATTTCAAACACTTTAAAATGAATTCATCCAGATTTTCCATAGTTTAGAATTTATTTATGATAAAATATTTATTAATGAAATTTCCGGAATTAATTTTTGAGTTCTTCCTTCATTTTATTTTCTTTATATATTCCATTTCAAACACTTTAAAATGAATTCATCCAGATTTTCCATAATTTAGAATTTATTTATAATAAAATATTTATCAATAAAATTCCTGGAAAAATTTGATGGGTTCTTTCTTCATTTTCTTTCTTTCTTTTTTTTAATTGCTCCTAATTTGTTCTCTTGATCAAAAGTACTGCTTTTGTTATTATTCTCAGAAAAAACACCACATTTCTGAGAAAAAAATTGTGTTTTTTCTTTGATAATCAAGATAAACAATACAAAGAAATAAAACGTGCTTTGTTGTTTGATAGGTATTCCACGAACAGTGATTATGTACAAAGAATATAAAAAGAAAAGTTTTCACAAGCAAATTTCTTTCGGAAATTTCGGATCATCTAAAAGGTTTCTACTCAAAAAGTTTATATCGATCTTTGCATTATAAAAATTTTATATTCCATATAAATTTTTGGCGTCGTACGTGGCGTGCAAATCTCTTACTGGTATCATTGAATAGTAAGTTAGGAAATATTTCTTGCATTTTGAAATTCTTTATGCTTTTTTAATATATAGTATGATAATTTGTTGTATCATATTTTTCTAAATATTAATTTTGCAATTTAGCTAGTTTTAGTGATTTCATTATATCGATATTTTTTCGATTTATATAATTTTCATTATATAATTTCGATTGTTGGTTATCAAGCATAGACATTAAGATCATGTTATAAATAACCGTTCATCTATACTAATCTCTACTAATATAAATGTGAACGTTCAGATGGATGGATGTTTGTTACTCAATCACGCCAGAACGGATTAACAGAATGGGATGAAATTTTCCACAAAGATAGATTGTAGTGAGGAATAGAACATAGGCTACTTTTTATTCCGGTTCATTGAGGGGTTCATTTTTTTATTCATTAAAAACTAACTTTTGCGCTAAAATCCAAGGCCGAATCCAGCCATAGATGAGTAAAGCTTCAGTTTTTTTCCCCAGCAGTAATCAGGTTAGGGGTAGAGGAATTTCGTTAGATTATTACAAACAATTCTGTTTATTTTCTTAGTATTTTATGTATTAAAATCAAATATTGTTGCTTAATCGATCTTTTGGATTCATTCTGAAGTACTTTTAAATGAAAATAAAACAGAGTATAGGAAATAAAAAAATTCTAATATGCATTGCGTTACCTCAACTGGCGTTGAAAGTTCATGCTCATTTGTTGACTCTGTGTTTCCGTTTAAATTAAAAATTAAAAAATTATGTGTATAATACTGTTGTAGCTATCTCAATTTCGATCAATTAATAAAATGGATTTGACCGGACTTGATTTGCTGTTTTGTTTTATTTTGGGTATACAATGTAAATCAATTGTTTTTACGTTAGTTGTGCGTTTTTGTTATTAAATTGTATTTATGTTATGTATTTTTCGTATATGCTTATACTTTTTTTGATTTATCATTATTTGATAGTTTTTCGTTCACATACATACAAATTTCCACGTGAACAGAGTCGCAGGTAATAGCTAATTTAATATATTTTATGAAATGAACGTTTGATTTTTTTATCAATATAATAAAATTTAAAAAGTTTTTTTAAATGAGTGCGAATGGTCTCCCCAGAAGTTTCTCATACAACACTTAATAAGGATCCCCCCCCCCCTCTTTTTGTAAAAATAACGAACCTTCGTCATGGCCGTGAGAACCGCGATTGCTCTAATTTTTATTATTAACGCTCCGCTATTTCTTACTAGGTTGTTGCACCTTATGGCTCTTTACAAGCTCGCTGATAAATCTATCAGTGATTTAAGCGGAGTGAGAGTCTGTTCTTTTCTCAGTAGCGCCAACTAGAGTCAAGAGTATGACTTAGCTATTTCAAGCGTCACATTCGCTTGCACAATCCTTTTTTCACACATTCTCACAGATATAACACATAAGAACAACCATGCCCGAACCGGGACTCGAACCCGAGAAGCCCAGATTACGGGGAAGACGAGTTACCCCTATACCAGGACATCAGCCCTAAACGATGTACATAGAAAGAATAACAATCATTAATAAATTCGAAATCGAGTTTGTGATATATCTCCACGTTTTAAACCTCCAAGATTTCAGGTCAGTTATATTAATATTCCATTATAAAACAATTATTCCCTATAATTATTCATACTTTTTAACTGCGGTCAAAGGACGAGGGCGAAACCTTAGCACCCACCTCTTATCCAAACTCCCACACAATACCAGTGAAGTCGTTTGGTCCTGTCGGATTTAACATGCATTAGGCTTGTTTACATGACGGTTCTTCCGCGGAATCGGGTTTCGAACCTGAAACCGTCTGATTCCGAAGCTAAAACCGTCTATCTGTTCGTCCATCCGTCTGTTTGCCTATTACAAAGATAACTTAAAAATGCTTGGAGCTAGACGGATGAAATTGTGTGTACTAATAAAATAAAAACATATGCGTTTTCACAAAATTATTAAAATAAAGAATTAAACTTAATAAGTTATAAATCATCGACTTAAACGCTGTAACTGGAAATTTAAATTGGCCTATCTATTTAAAAAATGAGGTCTCATAGTGTATTGGATAGGACAGCAAAAAATCTAAATTCGCCGATGGTAACACCCATCCCTCAATATTTAAAACATCTTGAATTGGAGATTCGACAAAAAAAAAGCTAATCACTGAACTAAATAAAAATATCATTGAATATATTATCACTGTACTAAATAAAAATATTTTTTTAATCATTTAACATATTTTAATAAATATGTGTGATGGGTATACTTCCCAAAGGAAACGCTTTATGATTTTACATCGAAAAAATTGTTCGCAGAAAAAATTAATATACAGAAAAAGCTCTTTATTCGCGGGATATATATTCCATAAATATTCCGCGAATACAGAAACCGTGAATACGGAATGGTCATTTATATGGGATTATAAGGGATATATATAGATATATAATCAATTTAATTGAAGTTTTTGTACATTTTGATTAATTATCTTAAGGCTTAGGTAATGGTTTGAAGAATTTTGTCATTTTCTCTTGCTTGGCAGTTTTTAAAAGCTCCTTCCATTCAGACTGATACGCAGCAGTCGCATTAGCAATTTGCCTCTTAAAAATAAGACTTCGTTTCATAGACGGATCAATGTTCATAAATAAATCGCAAAGATCATTTGCCATTCTTAAACCTTCACTAAGATTTTTCAAATGAAATGTCACGTTTCCAGTGCTTGTTGAAGCCTCTTCATCAATGGGCTGTGAATTTAACATTACCTCCAAGTCAGTCATCTTGCGATTCAAGCAATTCCTGAATGTTACTTGATTCTATCTGTTCGAACCCATCTCGTCCTATTCCATTCGCAATTTCGGCTATGTTTGCAATTTGCATTGAACAACATACTTTAGGCAAAGTTGTAATAAGATCTATTTTACTTTTTTTATTAGTCCATTGAACGGCATTTGCAAAGGATATTGGGTTGGAATCCTTTTATTATTATGTATGTATTTATTAGATCCGCGAATAAAGAAATTTGTAGCAGCGAATAATGTAACAAAAATGTAATAAGATCTATTTCACTTTTTTTATAAGTCCATTTGACGGCATTTACAAAGGATACTGGGTTGGATACCTATTGGAATCCTTTTATTATTATTACGTACTTACTAGATCCGCGAATAAAGAAATGTTTAGCCGCGAATATAGGAATTGTGTTGCATCTTTTCAATCCGCGAATAGTGAAAACGTGAATGAAGGAAGCGCGAATAAGGAGCTTTTACTGTAGATATAACAGCCTTTCAAAAACAATATTGCGTTACACCGGACGGTTCTGATGTAACTTCATGCAAATATCCGTCATTATGTGTTACAACATTCGTTTTTCTTGACGTGATTATGTTATTTTGCGTCAAGTTTTTCTCGTGCGATGGTGTTTTTTTTCAGCCAGCTGAATACATGCATCAACTCGGAATAAATATTGCAATAAATCTGTTGATTCTTAGGCTTGCACATACTTTATATTACGCCATCGTAACATATTACTCTTTTTTAGCTAAATTATTATTTTTTGATGTGCTATTAAGTGTTGGTATGGGTTAAAGATTGTTTATGAGAATGGCTAGTAATTGCAAATTGACTTTGCTAATTACTGGTAGTATGCATTATTTAAAAATAAAACCGACGTATTGATAGGCTGTGAATTCTTAAAATTGCGAATATAAAATAAATATAGCATAATAATTTGATATTTTATTTCAGTCTTAATTCATAAAAGTAACGAAAATAGGTTGTATTCTTAAGAAATATAATGTGATGAAAATTTTTATATTATACTACATTTTTATATTATATTAAACAAGTAATATAATTTTTAAAAATTCAATTACTACTTAGGTCAACAAAGAAATACTGTATTTTAGTTACTTTTTATAAAATAATTATAAAAAAATTAATGCATTAAAAATTATTGATTTTCACAAGAATTGAACTCGAATTTATTCACCTTCACGTGAAAAAAACTGAAATCCTTGTATTTTACCGATTGAGTTACTGTTGATTTCTATTTTCATTATAAACTACTAAAATTCTATCTAAAGTATAGAAAATTAATTAAATTTAATGAATAAATTAATATTTGAAAAAAAGACTGTCTTAACATTGAGTACCATTCACTACAAATTTAAAAGAATGTATTTGAACTTGAGTGAATCAATAAAAAGTATTTTATTAACGATTGAAAATTTTGAGCAAGATATAAAAATATATATAGGGAGAGTTTAATTTAGTTTGGTTATATTAAAGTCTCGTTGTAAAGCAACACTAGGACTATTTTGGGACGGACATCGTAATATTGAGCCGCCGTCAGATGAATAGGACGACACCTGAGCCGGCACCCCCCCCTCTCCACACTACACCAGGGGAGGACGTTTGGCCTGACAGATTTAACGTGCAAGTGACCTCCTCACACGACGGTTCTTAGGCGGAATCGAGTCTCGAACCTGAAACACTCCGGTTCCGAAGCCGAGACCAGGCCACCGCAGCCCTGCATATAAGGAGAGTGTGAACTAATAGTAGGAATTAAAAAAGGGAAATTTTGAAAAAAATTCAACTATTGAATTGAAAGGAATTGAACCCCCCCCCCTAATAATATGAAAAAACTGAAAGGAAATGCTTTGATATAAAGCATTTTTCATGATGAAAACAATTATAAAGGATTTAATTCAGAATGTAATCTATCTGTCGTCCTATCGTGTGTTTTTTTTAATATGTACATATCGGATATAACTAAGCAACTTTCTCTACTGATTGACTATTTATAATTTAATTTTTATTCAAGATGATTTAATCGTGAATCTCTTCGCCTTTAATGACGAGTCTGATTCGTGCTACGAATTACTTAATTTTAAATCTAAAAATAAGTACAAATATTATGCGATTTAAAATGCAAAAATCATTTAAAAACGCTTTAAAGTCTCAAATAACCTTATATTTTTAAAGGAATTAAAAATTGCCCTAATACGATATATAATCTAATCAGGAATTTAACTAAATTCGTGGATTAAAGGGTTAAAAAAGCTGCTATAGATTCCATACTTTTTGATTTAATAATTATTACAGAATCACTTTCTGTTTAAATATTAAGATATATATTCCGTGAATGAAAGCATTTCAGTTCTCTTTGAATAATCTTATTAATATTTTTTTGTACCAAATATGGATTACCATACTATTTAGTTGTATCATAAACCAATGAATTAAGTAAAAAAGTATGCATATTTAAGTACACTATTTACCGACTTATCGATAACAATCTGATGTTAATAAAAATGAATTTTACCAGAATTGCAATACCTAATGATGGCCATCTAAGTTAAATTACACTTGAATACAATCCCAACTTTTGAACAAGTGTGAATTTCACAGCAATTAGACTTATTTTTTCCAGATTTATTTTATATTAATTAATTAATCGTTTATTATTATTATGATAACATCATTAATTCAAAATTAGTCTATCAATTCGTGTTCTGACATACCATTATTTCTGATATGACAATGTTCTGACATGGATTATTTCTTAACAATGCTCTTAATTAGTATTATTCAGCACTAATAGCCTAATTTCCATAAAGCAGCTTTAGGTAATTAGTACTCCAGCTTAGCTAGCAAAATTGTTAAATGGTAAAACTTTGACTTTTCGAAAATAATTGCTTGATGTGATTGAATTAGTTATGAAGAGTTCCCTTTCTTTTTTTCGGAGAAACACAAATGTGGGACAATTTTCCTTTAAAGTCGTCAGGTTAAGTAATATAATTCCGCATGCCGTAGTTAAGTCAGATATCTATTTCAAATGAAATCTAAATCCTCCAAGGTCACTTTTATAAACAGAGGCTATCACATTTATCTGTTATCATAAGCAAATACATCATGACTAAGTTGTGTTTGTAAACTTCAACAATCTGTCCTTAGTTTCTAAAAAATGTTTGAAGAGTTAATCTAGAGAATTCGCATTACTGTTGCCAAGAAAATAAAATGATTTATATTTCAAAAATGTTGAAATGTAGTATTAAAACCGTATTTATTCTGGCAATGATCCTTTTTCATCAAATCCTGTAACAAAATAATCCCCCCTCCCCCCATAAAAAGGCTTCCTATCATTTTGAACCAAACTAAACAAGCTTTTAAAGATTTTTTGTAATTGATATGATTTTTTTCGGATTATAAAACAGAAATTAAAAGACATCTAATATAATGTCTTGATTCAACTTTTAAATTTTATGCTAAGAATGTGTAAATATTTAGCTGGAGTTGAAATAATATTTTGACGTTTCTAATTCCTTGTCTTATGTGTAAATAAGTCATATCATTGACTCTCCAACCTGCTTGAAGGCACACGGATAAATAATACTGAATGACCGGACCGCCGCAAGAGCAAAACTGGCGAGAACTATGGTTGAGTCGTAAAGGCTATCACCGGCCACGGTACAACCCTTCCCTAAGGAAGTACATCCTGTCATCGATGGCAGGAGAGCCAGACCCCACCTTTTCATGCATCCCCTAGGTTGGAAAGATCCAACCAACATGCCTGAAGCACCTCATCCCCAATTACGTGGTACCCCCCCCCCTGCTGTCCTTACTATCTATACCAATATATAAATGTGAAAGTTTGGATGGATGTTTGTGACTCAATCACGCCAGAACGGATGAACAGAATGGGATGAAATTTGGCACAAACATAGATTACAGTCAGGAATAGAGCATAGGCTACTTTTTATTTCGGTTCATTGAGTGGTTCATTTTTTATTCATTAAAAACTAACTTTCGCGCCAAGAAGCTCAGGCCAAATCCCGCCAAAGATGAGTAATAATCCTCATTTCGAGGTGCCGTCCCGGAGGGAACTTGAGTGTAAAATATGTTTCAAAGAAAACCTTGTTTTATTCTAATTGCAATGAAGTCGCGCTTTAGGAGCATAATTGGTTCTTGACACTTTTATTTACAATGCGAAACACTTGTTAAGAGAAACCATTTTTCTATAGAAGTCAATGTAAACTATGACAATACGAAAAAATTAATATTTAAACATTAATTAACATTTAATAAATTAAACATTAATTAATATTTAAACATTAATTAACATTTAATAAATTAAACATTAATTAATATTTCAATATTAATTAACATTTAATAAATTAAACATTAATTAATATTTAAACATTGATTAACATTTAATAAATTAAACATTAATTAATATTTCAATATTAAACACTTAATAAATTAAACATTAATTAATATTTCAATATTAAACAATTAATAAATTAAACATTAATTAATATTTCAATATTAAACAATTAATAAATTAAACATTAATTAATATTTCAATATTAAACATTTAATAAATTAAACATTAGTTAATATTTCAATATTAAACATTTAAAAAATGAATATTTTTCGAAAAAAAATATTTAAACAAATTTATAATAGTATAATTAATCATATATATATAGATAGATACACGAGTTTTCAAAAAAAATTTTCTATGGATTCAGTCCAAATTTTATCGAATATGATACAGCATTATCGCTTAATGTTTAGTGCTCATAACTGCTCCTTCCAGGCGATGTCCTGGCATAAGAGCAGCGTATCTTCCCCCGTGATCTAGGCGTCCTGGGTTCGAGTCTCGGTTCTGACAGGGTTGTTATTCTGTGTTCTATTTATGAGCAGTGTGAATATACCCCCCAGTAAAAAGGGGTTGTGCAAGCGAATGTGAAGTCTGAAGTAGCTAAGTCTTACTTTTGGTCGTAGTTGGCGTTACTGAAAAAACAAGGGACGTTAAATTAGGCTTAAATCTCTGATAACTGTCAGTCGGCGAGCTTGTAAAGTACCATGGGTAGGAATAACAGTTATTACTACCTGATAGAATAATAACTATGAGTACACACATCTCATGGTATGATGCAATAACTTCCCATGAATTCGTTACCTCTCTCTCTCATGTCTATGAAGGTTCAGTTGAAGCTATTATTTCTTCCTCCCAGAACCAAATCTTCTCCGAAACTTTTTGGTGTGATAAAAAAATGCAGTTCAGAGAGTTATTTGGTAGTTTTGGATACACTCTTTCACCAACTTATTAATATTTGCTATATAATTGCAACAATATTGTTGCTAACCACTTAATCTTGACCACAGACCATGACACAGATCGTGATCTCGAGTCACGTTTGACAACGCTATCCGGCCGAAGTTTCTTTCGAGTAGAAACAAGGATTCTCATTAAATAAATGCTGAAACACAAACTGGTACTCAAGGTACAGGTCAATACTGCTTATGATGTCACGATATCACTTCGTCACTTGATTTGAGAAATATTGCTCATTAAGAGAGTCTTTTTTATTAATTTTAGAAATTTGATTTGTTTATTATCGAATCAGTCCTAATGCTAATTTTGACTGTAGCTTTGCAATAAATTTTCGGAACTAACCAAAGATCTTAAAAAACAACGAATGGCTAGCAGAAATTTTCTTGGGAATATTTAGAGTCAAATATATTTTCGACAATTTGTGTACATTCGAGAGATACATTAACAGCAATTTGACTAATGTAATATTAATATAAAAGTTTTTAATCAAGCTGGCATTGTGGCTGGATTATTTTTTATAAAGAATATTTCATCATTTTTTAATATTATTCTATTATCTCTTTATGGCAAGACAAAATATATAAAATAGTCTCACATTGCATTTGTTAATATGATCTATAGAACATAACGATTTTATATTATTTCCTCAATAATAATTATTCCCCCTTAAATTCATGGAGAAATTAATAGACACGTGCTTTCAAAACACTTAGGTTGCATCAAACACTCTTTTATTCATATTTGAAGGTCACGTTTGATCTGAAAAGTTATTTTCATATTTTCGTTTCAGAGCCATTTAAGGAAGTAACAAAATGAATCTATTTATTAACTCTGAAATTAAACACGATTTACGAGGAAATAATATCGAACAGAATAACAATTTTTTTGCTTTTGCTTTACAAGCTTCAGTTGACCGTGAAATATTCAACAGGAAGTTCTTTTTAATATAAATTTATGCATTTTTGACACATTCGTATCCATCTACGATTGATATTACAGACGCGATGTCTCATTTTTTTCTAGAGTTGAGCAAAGTTTCTAGTAAAAGAAGAAATATGTTTAGATTAAAATTCTCATTTGTGTTATCATAATGACGATATCTAGAACTTGTTTGTGTGGGTTTTATTAGTGTTACATATTGCATGAATATTCCAGAAAAATTGAAAGACGAATTCATTTTTTATGCCATTAAAAGAAAATAAACTCATCAGCAAAAGCCAATTTTCCTTTTTTTTTCCCTCCTTTATTTATTCTTAGTGGAATTTAAAGAATATTATTTCATACAAACGATTATTTTATATTAAGCAGTTATGATTCTTCAAATTTTAAAGCAGTTTTATAAAAGAAAGGAATACATTTCATTAAAAATATGCAAAACATTCTCACAAAATTATAACAAAAAAAGCGTTTTAAAATGTATTTTATTGTCTTGATTTAAATGTATGATACAGAAATATAACAAATAAAATATTCAAAGATAGGTTAAAATAAATCCTTTATTTAAACATACAAATAATTTTCCTAAAATAAAACTGATACCAGTTAAATTTATTAAATGAATCTAAAAATTTTTATGTAAGAATAAAATCGTTTGCTCTTCGAAATTAATACATCTCCTTTTAATTTATTCTTTATTTAGTTGTTATAAAACAGTTTCCATTTTAAAATGTCTCTTAGTAAATTTTTCCTTTGCTTTAAACACTTTTCTGTTTAAGGTATCCAACTACGTTTAAAGGAAATTTTTTGTAAAATTGGGTTTAAAAAAATGATTTGTAGATGTATTGTCAATTATATTAAAAAATGCTATAAATACAAAATAATTATTTGAAAATATAATATTTTTCGAGAAATCGGAAAATTTGTGTTAGATTACAATGAAATTTAATCAAAACCGTTAACACTACACAAAATGGTAATGCAGCAATCCTATTTTTCTTCGCACACAAGTTAGAGAATATAATGACGAATGAAATGAAGCAAAATCTAAGAAACATTTTGTGACGCAAAGAAGTTATGGGTAAAAATATACGTATATATGCATTTTTCCCCCATAAATTCACAACTTATTTTTTCTAAAAACACTTATATACTAAAAAGTATTTCTCCAACAATAAAATTTTTGGTTCATTTCATTGTCTGTATCATTTAAAACACACACTGAGGTACTTATGTAAATACCTCTATTAATTTTTGAGATATCATGTTAAGGGAGGAGAATTTTTATGATAGTTAAAGTTTTGTGAAAATTGAAGTGAAAGACAAATATTAGCTGAAAAATATGTGACCCTGGACTATAGGTCTGGCCTTCCTTTTCATAGAAAAGACAAACTATTTTGGAAAGAAGAAAATCTGAACTACAAGAAATAACAATTTTTTTAAAAAAAATTTGCCAATATGATAACCAGTGTTTTTAACGTAGTCGGTTACCTTAATAGGGTTATTTTTATGTTGAACCTGTTTTAACACCGCCAGAAAAACAAGCGAGAGTGGTCTCCCCAAAACGTTCATTTCTCTAATAAAAGTGTTATGCCTCAATCTCGGGGGAAAAAAATGTCCTTAGGCAAGGTAAAGAACGCCTTGCATGTCATTGGTATACAATAGTTATAAAATATTAACCTTTGGCTTGATTTTTTGTTGGATAAATCGTATCATATTTGATGAATTTTCTTATGATTTATCCCTAGCATGTTGTTAATAGCATCTGAAAGTCGAATTTGCGCTTTAGATACTTTTTTTCTGAAGATTGAAATCAAAATTTGAAACAGGATGACAATTGTAGTAGCAAAAATAACGTACTAAATTTGACATATCTAAACTTTTGCGTTTTTGTGTAATCATGTTTAAATGCTTTGGAAAATTGGACCGACAGACGTTTAGCCTCTTCTCGATTTGACTCAAAATTCGATACGTGTCTCTACAGTGTAGATGCTAAATATGTGTATTCGTGCTTGGTATGACCAAGTGGCATTAGACCCACCACTACCATCGAATTTTATCCATCAAACTCATTTTGTTTAACAGCTGTCACGTTAAATTTATATTCGAACAGCTGGACTGACAGACTTTCTCTCAATCGACTTTTCTTTGCTTTGATTTTTTTTAAAAATCTTCAAACTTAGTGCAAAGACCGTATACCAAATTTCATTCGTCAAGCTCAAAGCGTTTTTAAATTACCATTTTCATAGACAGATAGATGAATGTAATAAAAACAGTTTTTTTTTTATTTGTATTCAAGAAGGTCTAAAGCCTGGTTATTTAAGAAAATATATAATTTAATTTTTTGATGATTGCAATAATTTGTTCTTCATATACAAGAAAGCAAAAATGGATTAAATATATGCATAAGGGCAGAGAAAGAATATTGCGTTGAAATAACAAAGCAATAATTGTACTTTATTCTACATAACAAAAATAAGAGGTTTAATTAAATAGGTGATACTTCTTTCATTAATTGTCAATAAATTTTGAGTCATTAATAATTGCAAGAATTTCAATTTTACAATTCATTTAAAAATAGCCACTTTCGATTTTTCAGGTAATATTTAGAACAATTCTTATTAAGATGAGTTATAGATGCTTAGATGTATGTAGTCAAATATTTATTCCAAATTTTTACTTTGTTCGTATTCAATAATCAATTCAAATATTATGACAGTTCTTTAATATTTTTAATTAGATTACTACAATAATAAATACATTTTGAACGAAAAATGTCAAAAATTTCATTTTAAAGAAAATCTTTGGTACTTTCTTTAAAATAAAAATCATTATAAAATAACATTTTAAAGAAAATCTTTGGTACTTTTTTTAAAATAAAAAACATTAAAAAATAACATTTTAAAGAAAATCTCTGGTACTTTCTTTTTTAAAAAAACATTAAAAAAGAACATTTTAAAGAAAATCTTTGGTACTTTCTTTAAAATAAAAAACATTAAAAAAGAACATTTTAAAGAAAATCTTTGGTACTTTCTTTAAAATAAAAAACATTAAAAAAGAACATTTTAAAGAAAATCTTTGGTACTTTCTTTAAATATAAAAAAATACACTAATGACTCGCTTAAATGTGTTAAGTTGTTTTTTCTGTGCTGCATGGATATATGTCTAAACACTACTAAAGTAACAGCATCGATTTTTGTGCCGTTATGCTTTTGAAATCCAGCGAATGAAAGCATCTACAAACTATTTACCACCTTCATCATTACGCAATTATTTCTTTCACGTTTTTCCAACCATCCCGAAGTTACCCAACAGTTGGCAGCAAATTTTAAAAACCGTCAAATGCAAAAAGTAAAGTCTAGAATACGAGACACAGCCTGGCGACAAGCTAGCTACCTACTGCAGATATTTTACTGCGCATGTCCGCCAGACGATTACTTCTCTCCGTTCCCGGTCTCTCTCGGTTCATTCTTTTGATAGATCAAAAGCAGTGAAGACGAAATACCGCTGCTCTTGAAGTATTGAAAAATCTTTCTTAATAATTTCGAAGCTACATCGCTGTGCATGTAAGTAATATTATGTGCTATTTTTTCTATGTGTCTGATTCTTTTTCGTTAATATTTTGCAATGTCATGTTCATAATACAGTTGCCATATTAGTTATATGTTTTGATGAAAATATAGTTGGTGTAGTCCTTACAGATTTTGATCTTTAAAGTTGCGCAAAAGGTATAAAATGAATTCAGATTCATACGATATTTGAATTAATTATTAATTGATATTAATGTCAGTGCATTTAATATATTTCTTATTCGTTTTTTTTTTTTTTTTCATTTTTATGAATGATTACATTGTTTTGTTGACGTGGATTCTCTTTGTAATTTATCATTAACATGCGAGATGGTATCAGTCTGTTAAAAAAAAGATATGATACGATGTATTCTAAAAATTTGACTATAAATTCAAGAAAATGAAGTTAAGGGAAAATAAATTTAGCGTAAAAAAAGGCTTATATTTTAATTATTATGGTTAATTTTCGCGTTGCACTGTTTATTGAAAATTATACTCTGTAGCTATTCCGTAAAGCCTGTTTTTCATTTGCAATGTTTGATTAAATTAAATTTAGAAAATATTTGTTTCTTTTCACTGCAATGATAAAATGTTTGAAGTTGAAATCATCTGTGTTTGTTAGTAATACCGATTATATGAATGACATTTCGAATAAAGTTAAAACAGTCGATATTCAGTAAATTTAATATATTAAAATCATTTGATTATTTAAGATTTCTTTAAATTACACTTTTAAATTTATGGATTAAACTGTCGTAAAAGTTTTTTTTTTATTGATTGTTGCTATTTTAAAGTATGAAAAATGCCTTTTGGAATAAAAAAATATTTAAAAATACAACTCTGAGCTGATACTAAAATATTTTTTTTTATTGAGTGTTGCTATTCAAAGTATCAAAAATGTTTTTTGGAATTTAAAAAAAATGCATCTTTTTACGCTGAAACTAAGATGTTTTTTTATTGATTGATGCTATTCTAAATATCAAAAAAGTCTTTCGTAATAAATAAATAAAAACTCTTTAAGCTTTTTATATCCTTTTCTAATGATTCTTGCTATTGAAAATACCAAAAAATTGCCATTTGGTATTACAAAATACAACAGCCTAAGGTGACATTTTACAATTTTTAACGCGATTGTTGAAATAATTAGGGGAAATAAAAAAAATTCTACTTCTGCTTTTTTATTTGAAGGTGTGATATAATTCTGATATAGACAGGTATATAATTGTCTAAATTTCATTTAAGCCAAATTAGGTCGCACTTCTAATTATTGAATTTATTATTTGCATGATTTTACGTAACATATGAGATTTGAAATGTTATTTTATATTATTTTATTTTTAAAAGTTCTTATTATTTTTTAAATTATATTTTACTTACTTAAACTGAAAGTATAACGTTCTTATTCTTTTAATAAATGCATCTCTAAAATTCTCATCATTTTTTGTTTGAAGTAAATCTTAATTGGTCATTTTAGAATAAATAAAAGACATTTCTTATTTCCATTGGTTGATTATTGATATTTTCTATGTATTTGCCTCAGAAAAAAAAAAAAAAAAAAAAAAAAAAACAGGTGGAGAACATGGTATTAAAAATTAATCATTATTCAAATAAATAGTGGAATTATCTGCAGATTTCAGACTACGATTAAGGGTGTTCTAATTGAATAAAATGTAGTTAATCTGTAGATAGATATTTTCAATAGATGAATTAAGGAGTTGTAAATGTTTTTATTTACATAAGTAACATTTTATATCATTAAATTTAAAATATGAATAATCATTTTCTTATTCCGATAATCAACTATCACGAACAATTACGAATCCAAGAATTTTTGAAAACTGTCACGATCACTTAGATATATTTGACATTTGTTATAAATTACATAAATTAAAAATAATTATTCACTCCTTGAATAGAGATTTAAGTAAATATGTTTGAGCAATGTTAAAAGTTATATAAAGTTATGTTTTCATCAAAATTTTATGTGTAAATATCATAAGTTAATAACGAATGAAAATACTGCTAAACTGTTATGTTCTAGAACAAAATAGATAGACCTGAACTTTTCACGACGTGTAGCTATAGCTACTGCTGCCATCTCTTATGGCATAATGTAACTATAATCAGTGAATGATACTGATTTAAATAGCAGATCCGCCATCGTAATCGGAAGGAGTGAAGTTATTTTAGTTGATTTGGGATTCGGAGAGCGTTATTGCGTCATCTTCATCTTCAAGTTCCAGCTGTCTCCCATAGAGATTTCTTCCGTCATTCATTTTCCTAGAAGAAAAAACAACAACACTCGCATTAATATTTAAAATAAATTGGATTGCGGCACTTGTTTTATCTGAGGTATGTTTCATTCTGTGAACTGAAGTTGAAATAGAATCTGAATTACACTTCAATTGATCGGTAACGATATTTCGCTATTTTGTGTTCATTTTGAAGAGACCATTCTACTTTTCTGAAAAGTTCCATTCACTGTCTTTTAAATCTTTAAAAATTTTAGTGATTTTAATCAGAAGGAGGCGTATTTATGTAAGTGAATAGCAACGTAATTACTTAAAATTTAACTACAGTAATTACTCTATTTTAGTAGTATTTTCAACAAACATTTAGTGTAAGACTTATGCCTTTTGTTAAAAAAATTTATTAACATTCTTAAGGTTTTTCAATATATATTCCTAACATCAAGGAATTTTTTCCTAGGTCAAATTAAAATTATTATATTTTGCAGTTAAACTGTAAAATGTTTAAAAAATTCAGCTAAATAAACAGCTTGAATAAATTTGTGTGAAATAAATGCAAATATATTCGAATATGATATATATAATAGAAAATTGCAATTCTTATTTGTATATTATGAATTATTATTTTTAAAAGCAAAAAAGTGAATGCATAATATTCAGTTTTTAGTATTTGAATGTATATTATATTCAATTCTTATTGCTGATAAATTTTTATTAAAGCCGTAATGACTAAATTCTGAACTGAATTTGTTGTAAGTTATATAATTTTGAATAAGATATATTTAAGTTTTGAACCTCTTGACTTATTGTGTAATTTATGTCCATATCATAAATGCTATATACCATGATGTTCATTATTTTGATATTTTGCACTATTGTGAATATAAATTTTTATAATTTAAAAATTTAGTAAGAATTTTTAATTATAAATTTTATTATTGAAAATTCATTTTATAATTTTATAAACTTTTATATTGTTAAGGTATTATATTATAAAATTTGTCAAATTATGCATTACTATAACTTTAAAGCAGAAATATAATAATTTTCACACATTATAGTCCAGATTCTGAAGGTCATATTTTCTCTTATTTCAGAATAAAGCAGTTTCATCCCTCTCAGAAACACATCCCTATAAAAGTGGATAAAGTACAGCCCATCAATGGAAGAAGTTTATAATAATAGTCCCATGTTACCATTTAATGGGAATATCATGTTGCCTGCTCCTTTGAAATGGCTCAACACTGTTGCTATCTACCTCATGAATCAGCTTGATACTTAAATAGTATCCAGGGACATTATTGTTCCTTTGCATAGAAAAGACTGTTGTCAATTCTTCAGTCCTGTCTTTGCAAACTGTTTTACTTTATCAACATTCTGTAGAAAATTCCAGTGATAGGTGTTGAAGAAAATCGTTACTTAATTCAGTTTTCTTTTTTTCTATTAAGCAGGGTGATAATTATTTAATCTTCGCAAAATGACTGTCACATATTCATTAAATGTCAGCAAGGCCCGACTGTGCGGGTTTGCTAAATTATTATTAAGGTGGCGAGGGAGTATTTACAAGCTGCTCTATCGTGAAATGGTCATATTCTGTGGACTCTACTACAGTTTGAGTGCTCTATACAGATATGTTTTCACAGAGAGTCAAAGAACGTAAGAATAATTTCTGCCTTATTTAATCAATTAAATGTATTTTAAAGCATGTATTAATTTTTATATTTTTGAACTTATTATAATCTAAATAACTGCAATTGAAAGATGGTATCTATTTTTATAAAATAAAATGCACATAAGTTAATTTTCTTTGTATAATTTTTTAAATGATTTACTTCTAATTCTTATATATATTCAAGAATTAATTTTACTCTAAATTCTTATTCTATTTGATAAAAGCTTCAAACATATTGAATTTTAATATTAAAAGTATAAGTTCTCATAAGCCTCAGAAAAAGAAGACCAATAACTTTTAGCGTTTTTTCTGTGTTTGAAATGTAACAGTGAAAAATGTGTGCATGACAATGGCCATGGTTTTTTTTTAAACAGTAGCACAATTTTGGGACTATTTGTGCATAAAATTGTTAACAAGAATCGCCATATGTATAACAAATATTGTTTTATAATATTCAAGACAATTTTGAACAGTTGACTGCATATTTAGAGATTAATGCTAATCAGCTCAGAAATAAAATAAAAACAATCTAAAATAGAATTAGAAACACCAAAACTTCCAAAAGATATGTAAATAAGGTAGGGTTTTTTTTGCATATTGTTTAATGAATTATGTTCATCAAAATGTTATTCATGAAAAAAATTTTGAGAATATTTTGAAGTCGGAATTAAAACTATTGATACTTTATTTTCTTTGCCATTTTTGAAAATATCTGCGATATATAAATAATATTTAAAAAAGAGAAAGTAAAAGCTTACCAAGTTCCTGTATAAAAATGAAACATTTAAAAACATACTTTTTTTGTTTTTTGTCTCTTTGTAAAGTAGTTATAGTATTAATTTTTTAATGCCAATTTAAATACTGATAATTATTTATCCTTGTCTATATTTCTTGGAGTTATTTGCCTTCTTTTCACTGTAACTTTTCCACTAACTGTGAATAAGTTAAGTAAATTGGACATGCTATTTCCATTGAAATAATTTATCAGGTCTTTAAATCATGCCAGTCAATAGAAAACTTATTTAAAATATGAATACAATTAGACTTCCAAATATTATGGTTTAATACCTTTTAAAAATTACAGTTGTGTAATTTTTAAGGTGAGTTTGGTGAATGTATGTAAATTCTTTAGTTAAATCTAATTTTCTAAAAGAAATCTTATTATTATTTTTTGGTATTTGTTACAAGAAAGTTAATTCATTTTTACTTTTTTGTTCTTTTTAAAAAATAAACACTACTTTCTACAAATTAATACAGCTTAAATTATTTTTTAGGATGTGTTTTGCATTTCAAATTCCTGAGTTCAAATTTATTATATTATATTTTGATATTTTCTATTATATTTCGATAAAATTTGTTATTACTGTGATATTTTCAATTGAAAAAGTTACACTTCAGCAATTCATATTAAATGTAATTTTGTGGATTTCTATATTTCTTTAGGGTATTTGAAAAACTCACCATATATTGTGAAGCATTCACAAACTTGATCCCATTGTCATTTGTTCTGGGTTTTTATGTATCCATAGTTGTAGGGAGATGGTGGCAACAATACTTAGCGATTCCATGGCCTGACAAGTAAGAATATTTTTACTTATTTGATCATATTATTAGAAATGGTTAACACAGTCTCAATTTTAATTATGTTATCTTATCAATTCCATTATAGGATATATCTTAATTATTCTTATGTAATATATGCATATAAATAAAAGTTAATTCAGTAAAAAATATTTAATGCCTTGAAAATTAAAGTTTTTATAATATTGTTTGATAAAAAAAATGTTATGACTTTTAAATAACTATTTTGAGATTGAAATATTGTAGTTTTATTTTCCTGTAATTTTATAAAATTGGCAAAATTGCATCAAGTTCAAATAGAAAAACTTCAGAACAAGAGGATATTATATTGCACATTTGAAAACATATGTGTAATTTAATAAAAATAAGGTTCCTTATAAGAATAATGTGAAAAGTACCTTATAGCTATATTCTTAATACTGTAATGAATCAGAATTTATAAAAAATGAACTATACTTCCATTTGCATCAAATTTTTTTGAAAAAGTCTTTTGCAATTTGTAAATGGTTTTGGATTATTATGCATTCTTATGACAATTGCATCATTTGAATTGGAAATGAGACAGTTTAAAAGTTGATAAAATGTTGAATTGAATAAATTTGATTGATATTATTATATTGCTACTTTATCTATTTCAATCTTTCATGTTTTGCTAATTATTTTGAACCAATAATTAAAATATGTATTTTTTTTAAACTTTTATTAAGAAAATAAGTGTTATTTCCCCCCCCCCCCTCCATAGTTTAGGTTAATATACTTATTTCTATAAAATTATATTTGAGATTTTACAAACAGGAAAGGTATTCTAGTTGAACTATCTATTTTTTATTTTTAAAATAATTTCAGTCAGCCATGCGAGTTAAATGTTAACTATTACATCATGTTCTATCGAATTTTAATAACTGGGTGGTCAACATAAATTTTGGTTATAGTTAATTTTAACTAGCTATATTTGTTTGTGCAATTTAATATTGAATAAAATAATGAAAATTGTTCAAATGTTAGGAATGTAATCAATTATTATAAAGAAAGATTGACCAAATTAAAAAAATTTTACACAACTGCAAAAACTTTTTATGGTATCAATTTTTTTTTTAATTTTAAAATGCTGTAATATATTATATATATAAAATATATATAAATATAATGTATTACAATTCTATTTTCAGAAATAATTGCAAAAAAGTGTCAAAATTTTAATTTTTAAAATTTTTAAAAAAGTAGTTGGAGATGAATGTGTGTATATATATGGTAAATTTGTTAATTGTATGTTAAGCAGAGTAGTGCTCAGCTAATCTCAGTCAAGCACTAATACATGCAGAAATTTACCAAAGATGATGAAACTTGACACTTTTCTTCATCTGCAAACATAATTCAAGTAATAGACTTGTCTAATTTGCCATGTCCTTTTAGTATGTTATTATTTGCCATCTAAATATGTTGAATTATTAATAACATTATATTAAAAATGGTAAGTTGCATGTATTTTAATGAAGAATTTAGAGGTGATGTTCCTTATTAGGGTTATTAAAGGTCCATTTTTTTTTCAGGGTATCTATGCTGATTGCAGCCTATGTGCATGGTTCAGATGAAAGAGGAAAGATGATTCGAAGAACTTTAGCCCGTTATTTGAATCTTTTAAGTGTTTTAACATTCCAATCTGTCAGTACATCAGTGAAAAAAAGATTTCCTACACTTGATCATGTAGAAGAATCTGGTGAGTTCTTTTATGCATTTAAATAAAATAATACTTTTACATGCACTGGAGAATAAACTTGTATTTTATTTTTTAAATATATGTTACATAGACATGTCTATATTGCAAACTGTATTTATTTTAAGGGAACTAATTAATCCAAGCTATAATATTTTATTGGATATTATGGCTTGATTAAAAATTTATTTAAAAATTATATATTCAATTTTGTTTTTTTCAAAGCATATTTCCATTTATATTTAGTTAGATATAAAATTGTATATGGTTGAAAATATTTATTTTATAATGAAATAACTACTTTGGCACTGAATCCTGATTAAAAGCATTGTGATTTTACAAATAGATGATTAGGATTTAGAAAAATCAAGCTATATTTGCAAAGTAGTATCTTAAATATATTTCACCCAAAATATATTTATTTTGTATATAAATACAGCAATATTTTATGGATCAAATTGAGTTAAATTAACTATCTATCCAGTTAAAAAATTATAATCAAAAGAATTACAAAAGGTACTTAACGAATTTGGCATAATATCTTTGTATATGTTCATATCTCAACATTTGAATAACTGTAAGTTATGAATGTTGGATATCAAATATCCTCTCAAATTGAAAATTTTATATCTATACATCAATTTTGCTGATAATTGTTATAAATTGAATTCTAAAACTTAATTACCGAAATTTCTTAATTGTACCTGTAGTTGTTCAAAATATTATTTTGTTTGACATCGTGATATATGTCTAATGTGAATTGAAAATATCGTGCTAGTTTTCTTATTACTTTTTTTTTTATTTCAATAACATACAACTGAAGTATTGTATGTACTTAATAATTTCCAGAATAATAAAAATTTAATTTCTTATTTAGGTCTTATGACCAAAGAGGAAAGAAGAGTCTATGATGAAATTCAAGTGACTCATGGGAAATGGTGGGTTCCAGCGCAGTGGTTTTCTGCTCTTGCTGCAAGAGCTAGGAAAGAAGGACGTATCAAAGATGATGTACTTCTTCAAGCATTGTTAGATGTAAGTTGCATTGAAGAATCTATTAATTCCTTTTCTTCTGAACTGAAATCTACTCCATAATATTTAACTGTCAGGACTTTAAAGTGAATAAAAGGCAATTAAGAAATGAAATTAATTTACATCATTTATTCTAAAATAAACTATACACAACATAAATTTATTTTGGTTTTAGATATTATTATTAGCTTATGTATGCATCATTTATGCATTATGTATTCTGCTTCTGTGATAAATTTTCCATCAGATTTTTTATTTGAAGTTCTCTGTTTTAATATATATAAGTTCATTTTCACTTTGCTCTATCATAAAATTTCTGAAAAAGGTATATGAGCTTGGAAGGTTTCACTAGATCATTAAGGTAATCAAGTGTAGATTTAAAAATTTTTTTTTGAAAATAATTGTTTAAGATTGGAATCATAGAATAAAATCAACTTTTTAAGAACTGGGTACCAAAAATGAAAGTATATTTCTAGTTGAATTGTTAGTTGTATTTCTTCATTTTGGATAAATATTATGAAATTATATATGGATATGTTAATTCAGGCAAAAAAAAATCCACATTTATTTTCTTATCTTTTAATTGTTTTTATCTTGCAAGTTAATTTATGATTATTTATGAGAAATATTTGAAATCCCTGTTATGATTTTAATACTTGTTTAGATTCCTAAGTAAATTTCTCCCATTAATAAAAAGATGTTGCAGGAAGCTTAATATTTCTTTTAATTTGTTTTGGACAGAGTGGATGATAATATTTGTAATTCTGCTTAAAAGTATTTAACAAAGTGTAGTAACAAAGCCCCAGGAAATCTTAGTTAATGCTTGAATCCTTTTTGTATTACAGCAAGGAAAGTTTGAGTATTATTATTCAAAGCTGTATCAAAGAATCATTTTTAATGACTTCTTTTTTAATTAGTTACACAAGTTTTATTTATGCTGTAATATATATTTTGTGCTTTCGTTGTTTCTAAATTTAAATTGTCTATATTGTTGCAATGAGTTTTCTTAAATGATTAAGAAACTATAATTCTGCAATTAAAAAGCAGGATAAATGATACACATTTAAATACATAAAATATTTATATTGAATTTTTCTAGTTAATAAATAAGGTGATCTGTTTTGTTATCAAAATTCTGAGATTTTCTTTATTATATATATTTCTCTTTTTATTTAGGAGATGCATGTCTTCCGTGGAAACTGTGGGATGCTTTTTAGCTATGATTGGGTCAGCATCCCTTTGGTATATACACAGGTAATTCTTTTATCTAACTTTTTTGGAACACATAATAAAAATAATTATACAGTCTCGGTACCAAATTGGTACTGAAGTAATTGTTTATAATTGTTTATAAAAAAGCTAAATAATGCTGTTCCGTTGAATAGTATCTTTGAATATTTGTTTTGTTATGTGAAAAATTATGATTGGCAATTTGTAATGGAGTAAAAAATATTAATAAGATTTATGTTTATGAGAAGATGAATGTCTTTTTCATGTTAGTTTATGATCTAGACTTGACTGTTTTAACTTGTTTACATCTTAGTGATCTTTTTATTGATTTTGTAATTGTGTATTAGTGTATAAAAAACTTCATAATTTTTAAAATTATACATGAAAATTTCATATGCAGTTAATTCAAAACTTAAATGAGGCAAAAGTTTTGTCTAATCATGTGACTTTAATTTGATACTAAAAATGATTGGAAGCAAAAATTCAATACTAATTAAAGGTGACAAAAGAGGAAAATTAAAATCTTTTTTGGATATATATTCCATTGTTTTGCCTTTTTTTAATATTATTAATATTATTTTAAAATCAATCTGAATGTTTTTCATTACTTTAAAAGTTTAGTTTGTTGTCTTGTATTTTGGTCGATAAGTTTTTGATCAAATATTTAAGCCTGTTCTCAACATTTTTTATTTACATTTATTCCAGGTGGTTACATTGGCTATTTACACATACTTTTTGGCAACAGTTATGGGGAGGCAATATTTGGATCCTGAAAAAGGCTATCCTGGCCATGAAGTAGATTTATATATTCCAATATTTACAATATTGCAGTTTTTCTTTTACATGGGGTGGTTAAAGGTATGTATCAACAATTTGTAGTAAAAGCGTTTAACCAATATCTCAGTTTCTGTGTTTGTTCATTATTTTGTGAAAACTACATTTA
Source organism: Argiope trifasciata (assembly GCA_026543055.1). NCBI lineage: Eukaryota > Metazoa > Arthropoda > Arachnida > Araneae > Araneidae > Argiope > Argiope trifasciata. The sequence goes on from JAPMOQ010031596.1 coordinate 2,934,862, forward strand.
TTAAAGAAAAGAAACTTTTTCTTTAGTCTTTAAAATGCATTCCAAAATTATAACTTTTCGGTGTTTTGAATAACTCTTCAATGTAAGAGAACTTTTCAGAGCATTAAATTACTTTGTATATGTAAAAAAATTTTTTTTTTCTTATTGCTCATGAGTTGAAAGCCAGTTATTTAAAAAATTATGTTGATTTCAATTTTTTTTAAACTACAAAAACATTCACATTTAATTTATTTAAATATAATCAGAATTTTAGTATGAAGTAGCATTTAAGAGTTTAGAATTTTAAGCTTGTGAAATGATTCTTTGAAGACAATAAATTTTTTAAAGTGCTGGGAAAAAGGAATATCCACATTTGTACCTTTTAGAAGGAATTCAAAGTTTCATCGTAAGAAAAAATATAACTATTATATTTTATTCAATATGCAAATTGGTAATAACAATAGTGCAATATTTGACAATAAACATGGAGTAAGTATACTGAAGCAGGAATCTTATTCAACAATTTTTAATTTCTATCAAAATTTATTACTTGGAAAGTTTTGAAATTTTAACATAATCGATAACTTTTTCAAAGAAAAACTGCAGTCTCTTGATAAATATTAAGTAAAAATGATTGCCTTATTTAAAATATGTTAGAAAAAGAGTTTTTTCAAAACTATTTAACTTTTACAATGTTTTTGGAGAATTAATTTTTTATATGTAATAAAATTTTTGTAAAGAATTATTACATTAGTATAATGATTTCATTGGCAGTTGGAATGTATGTTCTTTCTAATGTAAATCAAGTGAATGTTTTCTTGCATTATATTTATATTCTTCCTGTAGGTTGCAGAACAACTCATTAATCCATTTGGGGAAGATGATGATGATTTTGAATTAAATTGGTGTCTTGACAGAAATTTACAGGTATGATCGATAGTTTTGCAATTTCATAATCCCTGTAAATTACTCCCTCTATTTTAATTTTTGGAAATCATATATTTACTTTTTATTCTATGTTAAAATCCTATCTAAAACATAGCCATTGAATGTTAGAAAAAGCCTCAATATTTTCGTATGAAATTAATTTAAGAACTATAAATTCTTCGGCAATTGTTATACAACAAATCAAAATTTAGAATATTCAAATTTAAAATATTTTAAAACTGTCTTCAAAAACTTTTTTTTGTATTGCAAATAAGGTTATCCAATAGAAACAAAGAATGATGTGAATTAATGATTTCAATATCAAAGAATTAAAAATTTAATAGTAATGTAATTTATTTCAGATCATACATATGGGGGAGAAAAAAATTTGGCACTTGTTTTTGTAAATTAATTGGGTATCTTCAATTAATTGGTAAATTAATTGGGTAAACTTCAAGTAAATCGATCAGTCAGTTAAAGTATTTCACAAGTACTCTTGCTATTCTTAATAAATGGAAACAAGGAGTGATGTATGTATATTAAAGATTCTAATATCAAAGAATTAAAAATTTAACATGAACGATGTAATCAATTTCAGACCATATCTGTATCATTTATTAGTCAAGATTCATTGCATTAATTTAGATATTAAGATTACAATAACTTATATTATTAAAATTACCTTTATATAGGTTTCATTTATGATTGTGGATGAAATGCATCATAAACATCCACGGTTGGTGAAAGATATGTACTGGGATGAACTTGAACCACAGCTGCCATATACTAAGTCCTCATTTATGTTGAGAACACAGCCACATCTCGGATCAGCTGTCAATTTAGAGTAAGTTCTCTATAACTGCTTCTATTAAATTGTAATTTTTTTCAAATTTTTCTATTGGGAGGTTTCTATTTCCTAAACTTTAATGCTTGTAAATTTCGATCTATAATATTCTTTTCTTAAATATTTTGTTTTAAAAATTTCTAGATTACAGTTTTAAGATTTCAAAATCATGACAAAAGTTGTTTTAGCAACTGCTGTGTATTATTAAAAGGTTGTTAATGATTTTCTTTATGATAGTTAAATGCTTCGCTTTTTCTTCAAGTAAGAATCTTTGCATGAAAATCCTTTATTTGATGCCTCCTTTTATCCATGAAAATTTATTTAACTGCAAGTATTTTGCTAGTTATTAAATCGGAAAAATTTATAATACATAGAACTATGTGTTGTGGAAAGTAATATAATTTAATAATTCTTTAATTGGAAATTAAGATAAATAATATTGATTGAAGTAGATTTATTTTTTTTTCACTATAGGCAGTTTTAGTAGATTTGTCAATAAAAAGCATGATCTTTGCTAAAGGCGTTTAGCTTTCTTTAGAAGTAGAAAATAAATACATTTTATTTTCAGTATTTTAAGTAAAACGTAAAATATTGAATAGTATTGTTATCTGCATGCAAACTGTACCAAAATGGGAATGTTGTGCAACATAGTAGAAATATTATGCAGTTGTCTTATTTAAAAGTGCTATTAAAACATTCCTTATTTGAAATTTTACTATTTATAATTTTTCAGCATTGACCCTGAAGAATGTGAATTTTTGCCGATGGAGACTATATTGGAAGAAGACAACGACGACAACAACTACAACAGTCCACCTCAAAGTCCAACAAACGAATTGTCTCCTGCTTTCAGATCAATCGCCGGCAGTAAAATAAACTTAAATGGGGATGGTGATAATACGTCTCAGTCAGGTTTACCCTTCTTAAGCAATTTCCCTGGATCCAAACTTCTCAACATGATTATTGGATCCAGCACTGAGAATGTTCCTGGTACACCCAAGAAGGAAGGTAGCATCTTTTCTGGTTTTACTCTCAAAACACCAAATCGAAGATCAATTACCAGTTCCATTGCCGACAGTCTTCATGACCAGTGTTTGGATGGAAGACGCGACGCTGGGGAGCCTCTCATTCCGACCCGTGCCGGTACACCTATCCACATGGAGCAGCGAGAGGATTTTAGACACGTTGTCTTAGATATCCCACCAGATAATTCAACTCCCTTGGATTCTGGACAGGCCACTCCGGCGACTATTATTGAATACAATCGTCGACACGACATTGGCAATCATACTACCAATGTTTTAAATCAAGTGGCCCACACTGTGGTCGATGTAAACAGTGAACCAGTCAGTCCTTTGTCACCACCTGGAGAAGTCGAGCAGTCTCCCTTTGAGCCAAACTCTTCCCAAGAGAGTTTGGGTCCTTTCATGGACAGCAACCAAAGCACAGTTAGCAGCTATGCTGAGCTTCTAAAACATCCAAAGTAAATTTAGGTTTTTTTCGGTGCTCAGAAGCAAAATGCTGGTGATATATAATATCTTGAAAAGCTCTTTTTTTATTCTGTGTATTATTTTTCTGGTTTTTGTTTTTTTATTTTATTTAATGGCAGCATAATCTGATGAAAATGAGCATAGTCTCAAATGAGTAAGTTGATAATATATTCTAGTTCACTTACATCAGGAATATTATATTTTTAATCTAATTTTGCCCAATTAAAGGCTTTAAAAATAAATTAGAAATTAAGAATTTTTTATTCATTTTATATTTTTTAATCTTAATGAATATAAATAAAATGTTGATCTTGTTTTTTTAAAAGCATTTAAAATCATGATTTTTTTATTGCATTTTAGGACATGATGATCTTATTTGCAGGTGGAATTGTTTTAATTATGCTTACAAATTATTCAAAAAGATATAATTTTTTTATATTTAAAAAATTAATTTTTTTTTTATTGTCCTCATTTAACTATGCTGCCCTGAGTATTAAGTATTTTCTTCAATGGCCAATCTATGCCTGTGATTTATGCATTTAAGTATTGATTTGTTTATTCATATTTTGTTTTTCACTTCTGGAATCTGAGATAGTATTTTTTATTTTATATATTCCTTACCATTGTCATATTGATGTATCTGATTTTGCTTTCTAGCATTCGAGATATTTCTTACTTATGCATTAGATCTGATGTTTTTCGAAAATTTTAAGAAGACTTTTGAGTGGCATTTACACTTCTAACTTTTATTGTACTGATTCATGCATTTGACATATGTGTTTCAAGTTATTTTCACTATACACTCAACTTCTCTATGTGCTATTAAAATATTCTTAAGTCACAGCTATTACATATCCAGACTTTTTAATAGTGTTTCAATAGTAATGTATAAGTTTGCTGTGATTTTTATTGCCATTATTTTTTTTAATAATGGCTTGCACTATTGCAATACTTTGCCATGTAAGTACAGTCAATGCATGCTTTAAGAATATTAAGCATCATGCTTGCAAAATGAGGTATAATTCCTGTTATCTTTTTATCAAGATATTGTTATTTTAAAGACAATGATAACAGGCATAGACTAATAAAATATTTTTGATCTTAAATAATTTTTTAAGATTTTAATACTAAAATCAAAAGTACTTAAAATGAGTACTTATAAAATATCTTTGTATAAGCAAAGCACGAACAATATGAATACATTTTAATTAGGAAAATAGTTTCAAATGAAATACACATACTATTTCTTGAAATGAATACATGGAACTTCCTTTTAGGTACCCTTTTTTTATACAAATCAGGAAACCAGCATTCATTATGAAATATATATAAGAACTTCCGTGCCAAATATAAGCTATTCATATAATTATTTTCTAAAACTGCAAATTATAATTATTTGAGAACTGAGAACTTACAATAAAATGACAGCATTCATTTCTGAAAGCATTAGCTGACTGTACTTTGATTGCGAAAAATTGCGAAAAGAAATATTAAATGGTTCACTCTTTACTAGATATTTCAAATTTTTATTTTACCTTTTTATGTAATTTTAGTAAATTTCTTCTAATTTGTTACCAGCATTGAGCATCAATGACTGTTTTGCTTAAATCCTGCCCTACAGTTTTGAATAAATTTTTACAATTTTCTTAATGATCCTTTGCTTTTATACAAAGCTGTTATATCCGCCACTTCTTAAATCACTAGAGTGCAGTAAAAAAATGTCGTTTACAAAATGACTTTTTGATGCATGTTTTTATTTAGAAAATCATGACTTATAAAATGAAATTTTTATGGATCTTATTTTATTTTGAACATTTTAATGGGTTTTTGACCCTCTACTAGATTAGATATAAAAGTAGAATTAGACATTTGTGACTGTCAGTTTAAATTTATTTCTTAATTGTAGCCTTGTAGCAAGGTACCAATACCTAACACTGGTATTTTCTCCAGTTATGATTGCTTGGTTAATTTTTCTTTAGAATTAGCATGTAGACTACATTTTGCCCACTTTTTCTGTATATAGAGATCTGTGAATCGTCCCTTTTTATAAGTTTTTTCCAAGTAAACATTTCCAATTTTGTTACCATGTTAAAGTTTATGAATGTGTTTTGCATTTAAATCATGTTTTGTAGAAAAGACATGCCATGCATTTAGTTTAGTTCAATGATGCTTCTATTATATAATCCTAATATTTCAAATTTGTGCTTTTATTTACAAGTTCCTTTAAATTTTTTAATCGCTATGCTCTAAACTTAGAAATTTACTTTTAGGTCTTGTCTTCTTAGAAGGTCCAGATATAAGTAAAATAAAGATAACAAATTTTAAAATAATAATTACAACTCAAATTACTAAAATATTTTCAATATTAAATTGCCTATTCAAAAATTTAAATTTCCATAATGGATTTTTAAGCTTGTTTTTTTATGAAATTAGCAAGCATTGAAAATTAGTATTTAGGGAAAATTATTAGATCAATTAAATTCTTGACATATCTTAGATTAAGAATTGTCATATGCTAGCTTAATTTATATCATTAAAAAAATCGATATCAATCAAATTAAAACTGTAAATTGTACTTAAAATTATCATTGAATTCAAGATTTTTTTTTGTTACTTAATCAGATTAAACTAAAAATTATTAAAATCATTCTGCTAATGCATCTAGTTATTATATGTATATATTTGTTTCATGAAATTACTTAGCTGTACTTATTTTAAAAAATAAATTCAACTTCTTTGCATTGTATGTGGAGGGCAATTTACTATCGTACATTTGTAATTTCATCTATCTCACTAATACCTGTTTCAGTATTTTTGAGTCTGTTACTTATGAAATTAATTGATGGGAGTCTGATATAAAAAAGCATGCAGGTCTGTGATACATTTTGGTACTATTACGGCAGTAGTCGGTTCATGTATTGCTAAGTTTTTGGGAACAATGTGAATTCGGGGTGTGGACTTATTTTTGTAGTTTGTTTTTATAGGGAATTAAATTTATTTTTGTATGAAACAACTGGTTGATGAAAGATGTATGATAATTAAAAGATTAAATGTTGGTAGAACATATATTTATGAACAAAATTAGTGTTGTTTTTTCTTTATATATTGCAATCTTATTAGTTGCTTTTAGTGCTTTTTCTATTAATGTTGTGATATTTTGTATTTTGTATAGTTTTTTTATTGGTTAAATATTTGAAAATTTGGGATTGAAATCTGTAATGATAATGTTACTTATTTGTCATAATTTTATTTATTAATGTGATTATTTTTCCTTATTGAATCATTAATATTGTGTTTAAGAAGCAAATATATTTTTAAATGCTATATTTGGGTGTTATATATAGTGTTTATACTATAAATTTGACACGGCTCTGCAAAATTAGCATAATTTGATTAATCTAGAGTGAAAAATTTAACTTCTCCACACCCTGAAGTTTGTAAAATGTCACTGTGAAGTACTTTCATAACTTTTTGATGGCATAGTTTGGTATTTTCTTCAGATATGAAATATTTGTGTGATTGTAGTCTCATTTAACATTTCTTACTTTGAAGTGAATATTCTTGTATCTTATTGTGCTTCACCTACTAGATGTAATAAATGTTTATTATTTAATCTGATGTTCTTTTGTTTATTATTTGAGAATTTTCATAAAATATTCTATAAATATTTCTAAAAACCGGAAACTCTCCATTGTGAGGAATTTACTAAATCATTGAATTCATCTACTTCATACCATTTCAGTCTATTCTTTTATAATTTTTTTTTGGTAACATTTGGAAAAATAGATTTTTAAAATACAGTGAAAAGCATCTATGTATAATACAATTCCAAACACATTTTATTTGATGTATTAAATAATTAAATTGCAAATTAATATTTTAAATCAATACTTAAAATCCCTTGGCATTTAATTTGTAAATAGCTGTTATATTTGATAAAGTGTTTAATTTCTTACATTTATTGTGTTTTAATATATCATAAATGATATTTTAGGTTGGAAACTATGAAATGGGCATTTTCTGTTAAGTTTTACTGTAGTTTTACTTTAGTTTATGCTCGTTTCATAGTTTCCAACCTAATATTAAATATTTGATTCAGTACAGCAACTGTATGGCTAATGCTAACATTTATATAGCTTATTTATAATTAACATTTCACTCATTGTTTTAGGATTCTATAATAAATATCAAATCATCGCACTTTTTAAAAATCAAAATTATACAATAATTATCCTGAAATGATATATGCTTCTTACTACTTTAACATCCGTAAGTATTATGTTATAACTTTTAAGTCCAAATTATGTTTAAATTTTTTTTTTTTTTTCATTTTTCAGCATCCATTAATAAGTTATATTTGCACATCTTTGACAGATGTTATTGCATCAGAAAATCATGGAAAATGTCTAAATGTTTAAAAATGCTTAGCATAACTTTTGTTGGTGTTTGGTTGGTCATTTGAAATAGGCTTTATTTACTCATAGATAAAACAGAAGCAGGGCCTGCCATGTGGGGGGTGCAGCAGGTGCTAAGCACCCGGGTCCACGCGACTGAGCCCCCCCCCCACCGTCATTAAGAATTAATTGTTTTGAACAATTATAATCTGACACATACTAAAAGTCTGCAAGCTTGTTTCCATGTAACTGAGCAGCGATTGACGCCTTTATTAGGCAAAGATCGCCGTGATATCGATAAAAAGGCCGGAAAAGTTCTTCTATGAATGAGGAAATCCCCGTCGGATATGTTAAGACAGAGTTGTATGCATTGCGCATAGAAGTCGAGTCTGAGGCTGGCTTCAGATGGACTTGTAAATCCTCAGCTTTATATTCTTGTCTATATCTAATGTAATATTTTTTACAATCCTTTACATTGCCAGTGACTAAATATAATAATGCTGAACCCTCTTTCAGCAAAGTAAAATGAAATAAAGGATTATGTTTTCGGTCAGGCATATACGTATAATGGTAAAACACTTTTGCTGTACTAAGTATCGAAAAAGAAACTGGAAAATTTGTAATTTTCCTGGAGTATTTAATATCAAAAAGAAAATGACGCATTATTAAATAAATGTGCAAATGTTCCTTTTTTTTAATTATTATTATTTTTTTTACTTTGGAAAAAATTTAGGGCCCCCAAATGGTTTCTTGCATTTGGGCCCCTTCATAGTGGAGGTGTATAAAAATCCCTAAATGAGCTGTTGAATGATGAATTAACTTATGACTCGAATAAAAATTTAAATAGGCAAATCATCAACATTTATTATTTTTGATTAGGTTTAGAAAAGTATTTTACTGTTTTCTTTTAGTTCGATGGAAGAAAAAAGGGGTAAAATATTTTGTGAACCCGCTAAAAAACCATACTCATAAATTTTTTCGATAACTGAAAAATATTTTTCTAAACTAATTCAATAAATTTTGTAATTTTACCTAATTACATACCACACAGAAAGAAATGCACTATAAAAATTTCACACAAATACTTTTAAAAATTCAACTTTTTTGGGAAAAAAAAAAATGAATTTTTGAAAATTGCTTTATAATATTGTCATACATATATAAAAAAACATTATTTAAATCCTGTTTTATTAGTGTAATTCGACAGTTGCCGGAAACAATAATTGATAGAAAAAAAACTTTTTGACAATTAATTCTCTTAAAACAATTATGAAACGTTCGTTAGGTAATCGAAAAACGCTTCCAGATTTGTTGAGACCAAATATTTTAGCTTCAATTTAAATTTTCATCCCTTCGCCTTGAAGGGATTTCACATCGTGAGATCTTGAAACAACGTTTATAAGATTTTTTTTTTTAAGTTTACGAATTCGAACTGATAGACAAGTTATTCGTTAATTATAGAACTGATAGTCAAGTTATTCGTTCTTCACCCTGCTCTAATTTAGACGTCGATCTGAAATTTTCACCAGACATCTTTCTGTATAGTACATACTTAAGTAAAATTACAAAAAATTCCTTGAAATTAAGAAGAATAAATTAAAGTATTTTTTAAATGTAAGCTTTCTTTTTTTTAAAAAAAAAATTACTCAATTCTTATTGAAATTGCAGCCTATTATATATAACTTTTTAACATCTAAAACTTCCCTATTTAATCCATTTGCATCATTAGCGTAATGGGCCTTTTTTTCATATGATGCAAATGGGTTTAAATTCTTTTTTCAGATTATTAGACTTTTATTTAAACACCAGCAATCAATGTTACAACTTTTGAAACCTGAAATGGTAACCAACACAATTCATTCTCGAATCTTATTTGTATTGCTTTGTGTGGACTATTACCCCTTCCCATAAAAATCGATGTAAAACAATGTGTGATATTCAAGGGGAGGGGGCCTCAAACAATTTATAATTATTATTTATAATGCATTATTTATGTTAATTCATTTTTAGCCGCATAATTTTGAAGAGAAACAACATTTAAGTACTCTTAAAAATCAGAGGGCAGTTTGCTGAAATCCCGCAAGCCTTCGTAAATTTTTACAGACTTGAAAGCGTCTTTTACAGACTTTTTGTGGGTGTTTAAACAGCAGTTTTCATTGCAAATCGTTTCAATAATGCCTTTAAATAGACCACTGTCATAGAATCAAAAGTCGGTTACTATTTTGCAGATTTCAGATTCATTTTTAATTATTTGTTCACAAAATCTGACCAAATCTAGTGTTCAAAGGCAACGCTATATGACCAAAGCATATTTCAAGTAGGTATAAAGATTCTCTCCAAACTAGCTCTCAGTTTAGGCTATGACTCCAGCCTGTAACGTCATAGAGTTTCATTTTCACACATTTTGCGAAACATCGCTCGCTAAAGGAGTCAGTTTTCTACATTTTGTGGATGGTGGGGGTTCTAATGCCACTTGGTCATACCAAGCCCGAATGAGCGGAGCTCTTTCGAATGAAGACAGAGGTGTGCGCATTTCGTTGTTAATGAGCACCGTTAAGGCGAAAGTACGACTTTGCTCGAACACACACGACATAACCCCTTTTTAGGGGGTGGTCGAACTCATTCATCTATCCACAAGTCAGAATTTAGATCCAAAACAGAGACCGACTCATCCCTGATTCAGTACCCTCAGAGGTATCGCTTTGTTATGGGAACTTGGATGACTGTGCAATTACGACCTATTTAACGTGCCATTCCAACTGCCACTAGCCAACACGGCGGTCTTTGGCCGAGACGAAGACAGAACTCGAGAGCTTTCGGTTACGAGACTGACGCTCTACCAAACAGGCTACCGCGGTCTCTACATTTTGTTTCGCTCGTAATGCTAATCACTCATTTAAGCTAAGCTTGATTGTATAGTTTTATGCGTAGATGGCTGGTGTGGAGAAAGGGTGGTGCCAGCTCAAGTGTCATCCTCTTCATCTGACCTTAGCTTAAAATGACGAGGTATGTCCCAAAATAGACCTAGTGTTGCTTTACAACAGAACGTTAATGCTAATCATTAAGCGAGGCTTGATTGTATAACTTTATGGGCGGATGGCTGGTGTGGTTTGGAGAGGGGGGTGCCAGTTCAGGTATTGTCCTTGTCATCTGACCTTGGTTCAAGTTCAAAATGACGAGATCCGTCCCATAATAGCCCTAGTGTTGCTTTACAACGGGACGTTAATATAACTAAACTAAATTATGGGTGGATGAGTCGGTATGGATAATATAAATCACGTTTGAGTCGAACTGAATAAATGCATAGCATTGATCACTACTGTTCAGAGACAAAGTATTTTATTTAACATAAATACATTATTGAAATAGTCTATACACCGGAAGTGGACAATATGATTGGAGGGATACAATCAAAGACGCGGGAGAGTTTTCACTACAAGATCATCGTGATTGTCTAGTGTCAAATGTTTATAAATAGAATGACAAACAGAAACCAATAAAATTCCACACAGTCAACAAGTCCACGGGGGTTGAGTTAAAAGGGAACTGAGCATCGAAGAGGAGGAGGTGGGCAACCATCCCTTTTTTTAATTTTGTTTATGGAAGGAAGTTTTTTCCCGTGAGAGGTGCTCTTCCGGTTGCTAGGGACATGAGTCTCTTTTTTCGAATGGAGCACACGCAAGCAGTGTCCACGGCAACCCAGTGAGGTCTCCAGGTGTCCCCGGAGGTCCGTCCGTACACTTGCACCCAAGATTTCTTCGGTCGGCAGATGGATTGAATGTCATCTATAAAAAGAATAGTTAAAAGAAAATCAATAAATTTTCTTATAAAGCTTATTAAGGTATCCGGCTATGTTAAAAACGCTGGTTATTGATCACATGGACGAATTTTTTTTTTCATTGTTATTTCTTGTAGTTCAGACTTTCCTCTTTCCAAAACAGTTTATTTTTTCTAAAAAAAGGAAACCTGACCTATCTTCCAGAGGAATTTTAAGTAAATTCTATTTTTCATCTAAAATTTGTCTTCAATTTTCTGAGAACATTAATATTCATACAAATTCTGCACCGTTAACATATCTCAAAAGCCAATAGAGGTATTTACATAAAAATTTCAGCGTGTGTTTTGAATGATACTGGCAATTATTGGTATTGTCGGTGAAATGCTTTTTCATTTATAGGTGTTTTCAGAAAACTTATGTTGTGAATTTATGGGAAATATGTATACATACGTATTTTTTTAAATATAGCTTCTTTCCATCTCAAAATTTTTCTTCAATTTTGGCTCATTTCATTTTTTATTATATTCTATAACTTGAATATAAAGGAAAATAGAATTGCTGCCTTACAATTGTGCTTAGCGTGTTAACCGTTTTTATTAAATTTCATTAAAATTTCCTACACATTTTCTTATTTCTCAAAATATATTATACTTTCAAGTTACTTTTTTGTGTTCATAGTACTTTTTACTATAATTGACAATACGTCGAAAAACCGTTACGTAGTTACCGTACGAAATACGTTAAACAGTTTTAAAAAAATCCAATTTTTCAAAAAAATTTCCTTTGAATGTAGACGGATACCTTAAAGGAATTAAGTAAAACCTGTTTTTAAAAACATTATTTTTTTATTGAAAAATGATATATTTTTATTTTAATCATTCAATATTTTGTAACCTTGAATTTATAATTCATTATAACAGATACCATGAAATACTTTCAAGTAAATATTTTTCAAATTGAATACTAGATAGCGCCACCTTTAAGAAATCAAATTTCATTAAATTAATCAATTGATTAATAATTAAAGTTGCATGTATTAAAATATATTGCAGTCTGGAAAACGCAATTGTAAAACATTTCCATCAGATAATGAATGTAAAATCATTTACAAAATTGTAAGTTTTACGGACTTGAAACCATCTTTTACAGACTTTTTTTGTGTGTTTCAACAGTATTTTCATTACAAATTGTTTCAATAATGCCTTTAAATAGACGAATGTTATAGAATCAAAAGTCAATTACTATTTTACAGATATCAGATTCCTTTTTACTTATTTGTACACAAAATAACACATACATGCATACACACAAAATCGATACATTAATGTATTTTTTCGTTTCAGACCTTCCTTGGCAGAAAAAACACATTTTCGCAATTATATCTATCCGTCAGACATATAGATAGATATAAAGAACACGATAACTAAAAAAAATTTTGAGACAAAAGAAACACTTAAAAAAATAGAGCACTACTTACTTTTCAATGAAGAGTTAATGAAATATTCAATTAATAAGAAATAAACTGAAATTTTGCAATTTACCATAGCAACTTCAAAGCAAATTATTTCAAAATAAAAATAATAATAATTATTTACACACCATCTTAATATTAAAAAATCATCTTTTCTAAAATGCCAGTTGCATTACTGTGCAATTTTTCTTTCGATTAAATTTTCAAAATTTAATAAATAATTGAGTAGATGCAGACTATATAGAAATAAAGAAATTCATAAATTCGTTTGCTATGCAATGGTGGGGCTTAGAGCTATTCTCTTTTTACCTTTCCGATACTTCAATCTTATTTTTAAATATTATTGGCAGCGCTTTTTATTGGTATTAAAAGAATTCTCATAATGAATTTTGTCAGAATACATTAGCAGATCATTAAAATAAAAGCTTAAAAGTTGATGATTTACAATTTTAATTATGAATAAATTTTGATTTGGTTCATTTCATATACGTATTTTTTAAAATTAATTATTGAATTAATTGTCTCAGAACTTTCCTTGAAGCCTTATTTATACTTCTGTATTTATCAATAATATCTGAATCACCTATGTTTATAGAAAATTAAAAGTTCATGGCGAACAGTTTTAAAAATCGTTTGGTTGAATTGAATTCTCATTTGAATTTTTTTTTTTAAATTCGGTTAATAAAATAATTTTTAGGAGTTGATATTTTATTTTAAAATTAGTTCTTACAATAAAAATGCAATTTATTAAATATAATTTTAAGCAATGTGCGGTGTATCTAAATTGTAAATGTGATTAAAATTTCAATTTTTTCGAAGTATTTCTATTAGTAACTCAAATTTAAAAAAAAACATTTTAGCTAAAAAAAAATTATACTCATTTCATAGTTTACTAATAAAAAAGTTTATAAATTTTTAATGTTTTTATTATTTAATACTTTTTATTCTTATTTTTATAAATATATACACGGAAAATTAATTAATAACTATGCAGTTAACGAATTATTTAATTTATTAAACCTCAATTAAAATATTAATATTCTTATAGTTAAAACATTATATTCTTTTCCTAGTTTAATAATAAACAAAGCATATTATTTTTTTTGTATTATTATTACTTAATATTTTTTTTGTTCTTATTATAATAAATATATGCACAGAAAGTGAATTAATAACTATGTATTACATGAATTATTTAATTTATTAAACATCAAATAAAATATTAATTTTCTTCATTAACATTAATTACAGTTATAATTTTTTCCTTAGCATTATATGTATTAATTAAAATATTAATGTTCTTTTTGTTAAAATATTATATTCAAGATTATAATAAAATATGCTTTTACATTTTTTATGTCTTAATCACTTATTCTTTTTTTTTAAATTCCTGTCATGAATATATGCACAGAAAATTAATAAATAACCGTGTAACAAATGCAACAAATTTATTAACCAACTATTAAAATAATCTTATTCTGTCATTATTAAAACGATTAAAATGTTATTCGGAATAATATGTTAAGTATGAAATACTATCCCGAAATAAATGAGTTGTAATTTGATTGTAACTTTCTTTCTGTAAACATGTTTATTGTAAATCTTAAATGAATTCATATTAACTCATCGACAAATATTATTTATCTACCTGTTTACCACAAGAAATTCATTCCAAAGCGATTGAGAAATATAAATAATAAGACCCAATTACTTTAATTTAATTAGTCGACATTAGATATGTTTATTGGAAAACTTTTCTCATATCTTAAGTGAATGCGTAGGTGTTGCAATTTGAGAGTGCCACGTGTTGATCAATTCAGCAGTTTTATAAGTTAACAGCAGCAGAGCATTTTTCCAGCTGCTTTGGAGAAAGTGACCAAGTCTTCGGTTCCATTAATTCGTTAGCTCTAATAATTAAATGCAAAAATAATTGATTAAATGAGTTGGTTTAATGAAATATTCTGGGTAGAATTCCGAGAATAAAGACTATATTTTCTTTTTATAGTAAAGATTTTCATTAATTAATGAAGTGCAGACATAAATTAAACTATTGTATATAATTATTTAAACAAGGAACCATTTTGAGTTTTTTTTTTTTTTTTTTTTTTTAATATTCAGTTGTTTATCTAACTATAAGTTGAGATTCTGAGGAAAATAATGAATCGAAAAATTAGTAACCAATTAACTTAAAGTATTTAATTGGATACTGGGTTTTAAGACGTATTTGCTAAATTGGATGCAAATTAATGATGTAAAGATATTTAATAATTGATGCTGTATTTTAGTAATTGTAATTGGTGTTTTATTTTTAGTTTAAATATATAATATATTAAAAACAGATGCAATCGGTCCTAAACCCTCTCTCTTTATAATATATACAATGAAGTGACAAAAGTCATGGGATGACTGTTAATATCGTGTCGGTCCTCCTTTTGCCCGGCGAAGTGCAACAACTCGACATGTCATGGAGTCCACAAGTCGTTGGAAGTCCTCTGCAGGAATATTGAGCCATGCTGTATGTATAGACGTCCATAATTGTGAAAATGTGGATGGTGCAGGAGTTTGGGCACGAACGGACCTTTCGATGATGTCCCGAAATGCTCGATGGGATTCATATCGGGCGATCTAGGTGGCCAGATCATGCGCTGGAATTGTCCGGAATGTTCTTCAAACCAATCGCGATCAGTTCTTGCCCGGTGACATGTCGCATTGTCATCCGTAAAAATCCCATCGTTGTGTGGGTACGTGAAGTCCATGAATGGCTGCAAGTGATCTGCAAGCAACTGAACATAACCATTTCCAGTCAATGATCGGTTCAGTTGCACCAGAGGACCGAGTCCATGCCATGTAAAAACAGCCCTCACCATTATGCAGCCACCACCAGCTTGAACAGTGCCTTGCTGACAGTTTGGGTCCATGGCTTCGTGGGGTCTGCGCCACACTCGAATTCTACCATCAGCTCGTAACAACTGAAATCATGACTCATCTGACCACGCCACGGTTTTCCACTTGTCTAGGGACCAGACGATATGCTCACGAGCCCAGGAGAGTCGCTGCAGGCGATGCCGTGCTGTCAGTAAAGGCACTCGAATCGGTCTTCTGCTGTCATAGCCCAAGGAAGACAAATTTCGCCGCACAGTCCTATCGGACACGTCCCTCATACGTCCCACATTGATTCCTGCAGTTATTTGACGAAGTGTTGCATGTCTATTAACATTGACCATTCTACACAGACGTCGGCGGTCTCGGTCGTTAAGTGCAGGTGGTCGCCCACTGCGCTGTCCATGATGGGATGTGATGCCCGAAATTTCATACTCTCGGCACACTCTCGATACTGTGGATCTCGGAATGTTGAATTCACTAACGATATCCGCAATGGAATGACCCATGCGTCTAGCTCCAACTATCATTCCACGTTCAAAGCCTGTTAATTCTCGTCGTGCCTCCATAAATCACGAAAAACCTGTTCACATGAATAACTTGAACACAAATGAAAGTTCTGGAAAACGAACTGCGCATTTATACTTTTTCGCTGCGATACTACTGCCATCTGTATATTTGCATATTGCTATCCCATGACTTTTGTCACTTCAGTGTATATGTGTGTGTGTGATTATATGTGTGTCTGTGTGTGATTATATGATTTTTAAAAATTTAATTTAAACTTAATTGATTTCCTTATTTTCAGTTTAATTTAGTTCATATCAAAGCCATTCTAAAATATTTTTTTATTCCTAAACAAGATCTCTGTGTTTCCTTTGCTTGAGACTGACGCGTGGTGAAATCCCTATCTGAATCTTAATAATGTATAAGTTCTATGAAAAAATATTTTCCCTATAAAAATATGGTATATAAGAGGAGAGATAATCTTCTTTTTTCTCTCTGTTTGCACTACTTCTTGTCTAATCTGATGTGAGCGGACGAAATTAAAAATGGAAAAAGTCTTCACTGTCTTCGAACCTGTCTATATATACAGTGGCTCAAAGAAATCACTATAAAAATCTCATTATAAAATCACCGAAGGAAAAATTTCGACCTCTTTCGCTCTTGCTATGTGAATGGATATCGTTTCATCATTGATGCTTGTATAAATCGGAAGTTTTAAAAATTGATAAGAGTCTTCCACGCAGTTGCTAGAATATATTTACATATATATGCCAGTTACTTACTGTCGAACCCTCTGCAGGGTTTCCCAGGCACCCTACATCTGGTGGCAAAGACCCAAGCTTCCGGATGGATCTCGACCGTGAGCAGGTCAACGTTGACCGCTGTCTGCATCTGTTCAAAGCTCTGCACAGAAGAGCACACTTCCACAAGGTCCACCTCTTCAACAGTCAAAGAGCGCTTCTGCTACGAATAAGAAACTAAATTTTGAATTCATACTTTCTCATATTATTTTGTTAAAAAAAGGTAGCTTTCTTTAATAATGAAATATCATAATACAAGTAATTTATTTATAAATGCATATCTTTTTATTTCGAAGATAAAGATTTTTTAATACATTTTACTGTCTATATATTAATAACTAGTCACCTTAGGCTACCAGCTAGTTCGCCATGAGAAATGAGTTCTAACGTTTTGAATACTTACGTAACTTGTTTTCTTCTTTAAGTTATCAGTCAAATGTATTAAACTTTCAAACTTCGATAGTCATGTAACTCGTATTATTACAGAAACCTTACGATTATTTGTTCATTGAACTATATATCTCTGATTTGCAATCAGTTGTTGTGGAATTACTTATTTTATTTTATCGAGTCACATGCTGAAAGTTACATTTTCGTAGATTTAATTTGCAGTATTAAAATTTTTTTTATTTGAACTTCCGTCGACATGATGGTAACACGCTAATAAAAGCTAATTGTTTCCCTTTGACGTGCTCGTGCAAATTAAATTTTATTGTTTTGTCGAAATATATTGTTCAAAAATATGATCAAAATATTTCTTTAAAAATGCGTTAAAAATAGAAGCTTAAGTTATATGTTAAAACACTGACACCATTAGAAAGCTAATTTTTTAATCTTTAACTTGATGTAAAGATCATGTTTATGCAATAATATTTTCGGAAGTTATCGCCAAAAAAATACAAAATTTCGATTGATTAAAAATTTGAAAAAATTGCTCCTAAGGGCCCATTTCCGGTGCCCAATGTATACACGTGCCAAATTTTTAAGCGCTAGCTGGAACGGTTTGGCCTATAGAGCGCCAACACACACGCACACGCATAGAGCTTTATTATCAGTATAGATTTTGTTTGTTATAAAGATAAATATTCTAAATATTCAATTTTTAAAGCAGACGATATTTTTTTCTCTTTAAGAATTCCATAATATTTTTCCCTAACGATTTTTTTTCATTTTATCATTTGGAATAATTAAAAAAAATGTCCATAATAACGCAAACGATAGTTCGAAAATTCAGTTTAATTTGGATTATAATTGGAACTCAGAAATATGATAAGGAATAGAATCCAAAATATGCATTGTAAAATATAATTATTTTGACAAAACTTTACAGAAAAGTTCTGTGGAACTCGACATGATCCAATTTCGAAAAACAAATAACTCACATTAAGTGCAATTAGTGATAATGATTTCCAAATTCTAAAAATAGCAGCTGACTTCCAATTATGTAGTTGCATTCCAATAATTAAATTCCTTCATAATTTTTTTTGTATATTACTTTGCTCCTTTTTTGAGCTTTTGGCATCAAGCAATTTTATGTTTCGGATAAGAATAATAAATTCAGTATATGATTATTCATTTCTTAATGAAATACGAAATTAAAACTCCTCAATTTTGTTTTTAATTCCTAGTTTTTTAATTTATATATTTCAAATTAATTCACTATTTGAAATATTCATGATAAAAATTTCATTAACAGATGGAAATAGACATTTTGTAATGTATAATATGATTTAATTTTATATATTTGCTGTATTGATCTCTCAAATCAGAGAAATAATGAATTGTTTTATTCATTGATTGAAACATGAAATATAGCAATTAGAAAAAAAATTTGCGTCTAGTAAAGGTGAAATTGAATCTCAGTTTTTCCATGCAACTTCGAGCGCTAGATTATTTTAGATTAATTTATAAATAGTATATTACACTTTATTAATTATGAACTTTTTAAAAATATTATAGATCTAGATATAAACAGCTATAATAAAAGTATTTTGATATATTCGAAAGTGTTGCTATAAAAAGCAATTAAAAATAGAATGACATTCAGGAGTAAATAAATTTTATATCAATAAAAAAACAAGTATTCATTTTTTGTAAATTGAAAAAAAAATATTTCGATCATACTAATTAGACAAATGAAATATTTCTTTAGGAGCGAAAAAATAATTTAGCTCATAAAAGAGAAAAAAAATAAGTGGTTATTTATAGAAACAAAAAAATTCGGTAAAAATAATTAATAACATGGGATTTGAAAAAAAAATACTATTTCAGAATTTGACACAAATTAAAATTTTAAAATCTCAAAAATAAAGTCTGATGAACAAAAAATGTGTTTAAATATAAGGCAGATTTCAATAAAACTCAATACAAATAGAGAATGAATAATTTTAGTGACTAAACCTGATCTTGAAAAATGTTTTTTATACAATTGAAATATTATTTTTTCCTTTGACAAGAATAGATATGCTTATCAAAACTTGCCTTTTCAGTATTCTAGCAAAAAGAAATGATTCAGAACAAGAAATATTTTTCAAATAAAATTCTTTACGCTCTTTTAAACCAGTTTTGGAATTGTTTTAAAAATGATAATAATGTATGTCATTCTTCTGTTATTTTAATTTTATTAATGTTCATTTTTTAAAATAGTATAATTCGAATAGAAATGAAGAGAAAGGGAAGAAAAAATATGAATTATTTTTATCCTGTTAATATTTTTTTCTATCTCCATTCATATAAATAAAATTTATTCAATGAATATTTAACATTGATATCTTTGGATCATAAATAATATTAAATATATAATATATAATAAATATATATATAATATATAAAATAAATATATAATAAATATGGGATTCATAGTTTTTGCAAAGGAGGTACAAAATATGGAAAAAATTAAAATGTGAGATTAGTTTAGTGTAATATTACTGGTATTCCATTTTGAAGTAACACTTGGGATATTTTAGAATTAATTAGGTAATTTTAAACCATAATTATTTAAACCTTCGTAATTTTAAACCATATTCATATAATCAGAATAAATAAGAAAGATACAGTATTCGATCTTAACTAAGCAGCTATCAATCGCCAGCATTTCTAAAGAAAAAAGTTAAACAATCTGGAGTCATTTTTTCATATCAAAATATAACTCAACCAAAAATAAATAAATCATTCCTCTTATTTTCATAGCTTTTAATAAATACTTTTCTAAAGGCAAATTAAAATTCCCATACATATAATAGAAATGCTTTGCAAATTTATCTTCCTGCTATTTGAAATTGTAACTTTAATTTTATCTTCTTTTTAATAAATCGATTTCTTAATTTTCATTAATAAAAGAGAAACCCATAAATAATTTGTATGAAACAAGAATTCGAATAACTAAACAGATTTTACTCAAATTTTTCCCACAAATATTATGAGGAATTATTCAATAATCAATTCTTTATTAACATGAAGAAGGTCTGTTATTCTGTTAATAATATCTTAGATCTCATTGTCACTCATTAAATAACGACTGATGTAATTTCAAAAGAAAGCTTAAAAAATTATTTGTCACACACTTTTCATGTAAATATATAGTAACATAAAAAAAATCTATACTTATAATAAAGCTCAATGTGTGTGTGTCGGCTCTCTACAGGCCAGGCCTTTCCACCTAGAACTACCAAATTTGACATGCTTATACCTTGGACACTGGCAATGTGCACCTCGGAATTTTTAATTTTTAATTGGAATTAAAAATTAATTCGCTTAATTAAGCATTAAGTATAGAATTTTTCCGCCATAACTTTCGAAAATATTATCCACAAAAAGTGATTTTCACATCAAGTTAAATTAAAAAAAAAAATTTAAAAAATTAGCTTTCTAATGGTATCAGTATTTTGGCATATAACTTAAGCTTCTATTTTTAACGAATTTTTAAAGAAATATTTTAACCATATATTTCAGACAAAACAATTTAATTTAATTTGCACGAGCGCATAAAAGGGGGAAAAATTAGCTTTTATCAACGCGTTGCCATCATATTGACAGAAATTCAACTTTAAAAAAATCAGTCATTATTGCAAATTAAATCTGACAAAAATGTAATTTTCAGCACATGATTGGATAAGATAAAAGAAATATTAAATGTGACATTTTCTTAAAAAATAAATGCAAAACAAACGTTTCTATAATCGTTTGCAATATCTATATCATCAACTCAATAAATCTTCTTTATTTACGGTTAACCTGATTGAATTTAGACAGGATATGCATTGAAATTCAGACCCAATGTCTAGTTTGTAAATCATTAGTAATAGGCATACATATTGTTTAGTACTATTAACTTGGTCTAAGTGAAGTAAATAATTATATTTTATGTAGCTTGAGTCAAACAGTGTATTGATAAATAATGAATTTTAGATTTCTTCATACTTTGCTCTGTTAGCCATATTCTACAAAGTATTTTTATTAATATTTCAAACAAAAGTTGTTACATCAATCAGTCTTCTAAATTAATCATTAAAACTCCCTGATTTATAAAAATAAAAGAATATTATTATGAAACCATGTTCCTTTAGATATTTCCGTCCACCATCTTAAAAAAAATATCAATTTCAGGCCAATCAATGCCCGGAATTACTTCAAGGCTGATAACCAAATGAATATGTGTTTGCATACATAAATGAATGCGCGCGCGCGCGTGCGTGTTAGGACACAGTACATCAGACCATATGATCTACAGTTACTGCACTTGGTATGTACATATTTACTTTGGAGGATGAAAAAGTATACCTAGACGGAGTTTTTTTGAAATTTTGATTAATTGAAAATTAAGCTAACATTTGGAATTTTTCAGCGATAATTTCCAAAGATTTAACAGCACAAAACTGTTTTTTTAAATCCCCTTAAAAGTGACTTTTTTTCATTGATAACAATGTTTTAAAATATAAATTAAGTTTCTATTTTTAATGAATTAAAAAATACTGTCATTGTATTTTCCAACAATTAATTTCGTACAAAATGAAAGTAGAATCGTAAGAGCACGTTATGAGTGCACCAGTGATTGCCGTCACTTTGACAAAAACTCAAACGGAATGATTAAATTTATTTTTATTACAAATTAAACCTGGGAAAGTGCGATGCTCAGTACGTGTTGAAATGGCAGCGTAATGTTATGGAATAAATATAAGGTGTGATACTTTCCACATCATTCCACAACAGCTGATTACAAATCAGAGAGATATATAGTACAACAAACAAATAATATACGAGTATTCTATAATGATACGAGTTACGTGACTAGCGAAGTTAGTTTAAATGTATTTGCCTGAGAAGTTATTAAGAGATCAAAGTACGTAAACATTTAATTAAAAATTTTAGAAAGCATTAATCATGGAGAACCAGCTGGTCGCAAAAGACTGCTAGCAAACAATAAAGCCCGGAATTTCATGAATTAAAAAACTTATAGAACATTGAAATCAAGAATAATGTTTTAAAACGGATCAAATGAATACTTATTTACTAATTAAAAAATGCATTGCCAAACACAAAATAAAAAAGTTGTTGAAAGACAGTATTAGAAGTAAATTCCCAACTATTTCAAAATCGGAAAATATAATGAATCAGCATACTTCAGCTCGTTGTTCTTTGCTATAATCCAGCATAAAAAATATGAATAAGATTTGAAGTTAACAATCTAGTTAGTAATTTTTATTCACACACACGCACACACACACACACACACACACACACACACACAATTCCCACTTTATTTCCACACATAAAAAAAAGCGAATTGCTAGACATCGAAACAGCTATTGGGTTTTCGAGGAAATAATTTTAAATTCCGTCCAATTTTACAGATGGCATTTGCCAATAATAATTTATACCGATTGAAAATTATGCTTACAATACAGAACATTCAATACAACATGTACTAAAAATATTATTTTATCTTTAATGCTATCATTCTTATTGAATGAAAATATTGGAAACTGTTTAAAACATTTTATTTATATGCTCCGAGAATGCCACTCGAAATATCAATTCAAATGTGTATCATTCTTAAAATTTTTTTTATAACTCAAGGAAAAAAATTAGTATTCGGCGATTTTTAAAAATCGGTTCAGTTTTTCATTTTCCCAAATTCAATAAAATTTATACATTATTTTATGCTATTGATATTCTCATGTTTATTAAAAATAAAATAGCCGATGGTAAGCGTATATTAAAATATTTTACACAAAATATCGTTTTCATTAAAAATATTTTATATGTTATTAAAAGATATATTTTTTATGTGGCATTGAGATTTTGTCGAATGCTGATATTACATTTATTTTTACTTTATGTTACCACATAACTACGGACATCAAATCAGGTATATAAAATAACAATAAATATTCGTTATGTTATAAGCATTTAAAATTTTATTTACATGTAGTAAAATGTCAGGAGAAATTTAATGAAAGTTTAGTGATAAATAATTAATTTTTTAATAGCAAAATATTCAATCTGAACCATGCTAGTAATTATATTTGACAGAAATTAATGAAATTTAAAAATATTAAAAATTATTTCTGAAGTCATCTAGTTAGTTGCATAAAGTAAAAAAATGCAAAAATATGTCTACATGTTTGAAGAGCGAAATATCTAATTTAAATTCTGATTATTTTCTATAATGAATTTTGAGACCAATTGTTTTTCATATTCAATAACGATCTCTATTATAGAATCAAAGTTTAATAAAATTAACAAATGATTGATAATTAATTTCTAAAAATATTAAAATAGTGCTTGGCTATAGAGAACACATAAATGCAAAAAATATAAAAATTATAACACGTTCATGAATGAGAAAAGAATCGTTTTCTATCTTTAAAAACATGATAAAAGTAAATATATATATAATTATTATTCTATAGAAATAATTACGAAAAATTACATTTAGTGTTAATTGAAAGGATTCTTGAGATAAAACGTGTTATCCATCGCATTATAAGATTCAAGCATAGAAAAAAAATTTCAAAATAAATTCTTATATTTAATGTAAAGAAAATACTAACTTACCCGTGTATGTTTTTGTGCACTTAAACTTTGTTCTGTGTCTAGGAAATCAGCTAGGAATGAAAAACAACAACAGAATTTATTATAAATATTATGCTATAACTATAACTGTATTATGCTATAACATATATAATTGGATCTGTGAGAGTGTGCATTTAAGAGCAATGTTTCCGAAACTTTAATTAATTTAAAATTAAACATAAATTTGGCGTTATCCTTTTCTCATTTGAAAATATTGCACCAAATTTATTTAATATATTTTTTTATATCAGCTTGAAAGCCAAAATTTTTTTTGCATCAGCTTAAAATTCAGACATCTTTGTACTGATACTAATTTTTTTTGAAATATATAATTAAAATTTTTGAAATTAATTAAAAATTATTTTAAGCATATTTTATAACAATATATTTAATTGTAGATGTGAAATTAAAACTATTTTAATTTTTAGCTACCAATACTCAATTTTGGAATTTTCTTCCATTATTGTTAATGAAAATATTAAAATATTTCTGATTTTTCCTTGTGAAATAGGTTTCAATATAAAGTACGCTTTAAATAAAAAAATTGAAGATTTTGTAACAATTCCAATTAAGAGTTGTTAGAGTTATGTAAAAGAGAAAATATTTCAAATACGCCCATTTTTGAAACACTGTTGCACTTTCTTCTGATAATATTAAATGTAATAAAGATAAAAGTTGAACAATGAGAAAAATACACAATGAATAGAACCTCGTGAGGTTTCTACAATAACATATTATGTGCCTTTCAATATTTGAAGTTTAAAAATATTTTGCTGACGAAGTTATTAATATCAAAACTATACAAAATAAGTAATTTGGAATTTTTAGCAACCATTTCATCCGGTAAACCAAATGGTCATCAAAAGCAGCTAGAATTTTATATGGCTTTCTTAATTAGTAAAGATTGAGTTTATCGGTGATAAAGTTACAGTTAATGAACAATTATGAACTTACAGTTAACTGAGGAGACTAATACAAACACCAAAGATAGTCCAACCGCTGTGCTTTGGCAGAGGAATTTCGATCTGCTGGCCATTCTGTGTGTGCAAGAGATAAAGTTGAGGTGAATTTGGGTTCCAAAATGAGTGAGAAGGCCTGAGTGAGGAGGTTCTAGCTAAATAACAGATTAATAATTTATAAATTTGTTCGAGATTATTAACAAATATAATTTCATAAATTTCTTAGAGCAAGAAAATTGATAAAAAAATTGATTTTTTTTACATATTATGTGAAAAAATGGTTTCATGAATTCTTTTTTTATATACTATATGAAAAAATGGTTTCAAGAATTCTTTTTTACATACTATATAAGAAATGGTTTCATGAATTTTTTATATACTATAAAAATGGTTTCAAGAATTCTCTTTTTATATGCTATACGAAAAAATGGTTTCAAGAATTCTTTTTATATACTATATAAAAATATGATTTCATGAATTCTTTTTATATACTATATAAAAATATAGTTTCATGAATTTTTCATATACTATATAAAAAGGGTTTCATGGATTCTGTTTTTTATATACTATATAAAAATATAGTTTCATGAATTTTTCATATACTATATAAAAAGGGTTTCATGGATTCTGTTTTTTATATACTAAATGAAAAAATGGTTTCAAGAATTCTTTTTTATATACTATATAAGAAATGGTTTCATGAATTTTTATATACTATATAAAAATGGTTTTATGATTTTTTTTATATACTATAAGAAAAATGGTTTCAGAATACTTTTTTATGTACTATATAAGAAATGGTTTTATGAATTTTTTATATACTATATAAGAAATGGTTTCATGCATTTTTTATATACTATAAACATGGTTTCAAGAATTCTCTTTTTATATGCTATACGAAAAAATGGTTTCAAGAATTCTTTTTATATACTATATAAAAATATGATTTCATGAATTCTTTTTATATACTATATAAAAATATGGTTTCATGAATTTTTTATATACTATATAAAAAGGGTTTCATGGATTCTGTTTTTTATATACTAAATGAAAAAATGGTTTCAAGAATTCTTTTTTATATACTATATAAGAAATGGTTTCATGAATTTTTATACACTATATAAAAATGGTTTTATGATTTTTTTTTTATATACTATAAGAAAAAATGGTTTAAGAATACTTTTTTATGTACTATATAAGAAATGGTTTTATGAATTTTTTTATATACTACATAAAAAAGAGTTTCATGAGTTCTTTTTTTATATACTATATAAAAAAGGGTTTAATGAATTCTTTTTTTATATACTATATAAGA
>JAPMOQ010031596.1:2961289-2997571 GCA_026543055.1 Argiope trifasciata
AATGGTTTCATGAATTCTTTTTTTATATACCATATAAAAAAGGGTTTCATGAATTCTTTTTTTATATACTATATAAAAAAGGGTTTCATGAATTCTTTTTATATATAATATAAAAATGGTTTCATGATTTCTTTTTTTATATATTATAGGAAAAAATGATTAATGAATTTATTTATACAATACATAAAAAATGATTTCATGATTTCTTTTTACATGCTGTACAAAAAATGGTTTCATTGATTCTTTTTTATATGCTTTATGAAAAAAATGGGTTTCACGAATTCTATTGTATATGCTATATGAAAAAAAAATGCTTTCATAAATTCTTTTTTTTACAGCATACATAATTAATATTAAAGTTGCATAGGCATTTTTATTAATTTTCATGCTTTAAAGTTATGATCCGTATTTAAATACAGTTATTAATTGATTTATAAAAACATATTTTGTTAAATCAGTGTGATTAATCGGTTATTATTAATAGCAATAAGAACAATTAATTAATAAATTCACAAGTTAATACAAATAATAACAGATTGATCATTTTGACCGTTTTGCATACTAACATAATTCGTAACACTTAACCCTTTCAATATATATTTTTCTTTTCCACAATTAAGAAATTTAGAGCTGTAATAGGTCAATAGCTATATTCTGCTAAAATAAAAATAAAAATTAACTATAGGTGTAATTTTGGAGGTGAGGCATATGTGTCTTAGTGTTTTTTTAATGGGTTACATGTGTCACATTGAGGTTGAGGCAACCAGATACAATGCAATGAAATGAAAAAAGAATTGCACTAGCATATGATTGTAATCAAAGAAAACTATTCGAACATACACTTCGATAAATTCCCCATTTACTGGTGATATAAAAATATCAGAGGGGCATATATATATCACAGTGAGACCCAAAGGTTAACTTTGACCGTAAAATATTAACATAATTCAACATAAAAATCAATACAATCGCATTGATTGCAGAATGACATATATCAAAAAATAAATTTCATATAATATAACGAAAGATGATTTCAATGCAAAAAAAAAAAAAAAAATGAATATCGAAATCAAGAAAACGCACATTAGAAAAAAATCAATGATATGAAATGTTTAAACTTTTATCAGCTAAAGCAACAGATTAATTTTTATTTAATATCGCACAAATATTGCTTACAGATTCAGAAAATATTTTTAATTGAATGTAGCAAAAAAAATATCATAAATTAATAGAAATTTGTTTAAGCAAATTTGAATATCAGTCTTAATGTGCAAGTTAAGAGAATATTTAATTCATTCGTTTACGGCAATTTTAAACAAATCTGCAAATTTTACAGCAATTTATAATGAATAAATGCAAATCTGAAATATAAAAAAGGGATATGTAATTATGGAAGTAAAAACCATTTTTTAAAATGTTTATTAAAAGTTAAAGAATTGGGACATTTGCATTAAAAAATATTTTTCTAAAGCATGTGATGTTAAAAAAATTTCCCATCAAACTACAAATTATTTTGTTTAAATAATGTTCATGTATACGTGAGTATTTAAAATAAAAGCAAAATGAGATGTTCTGTTTATAGTTAAAAATTCATTACAGTTTTTCATATTTCTTTTAAAATTGGAAGAGATGAATTACTTTTTCTAAAAATGAAAGCCTTTTCCAAATTCTATAAAAAAATGGGTACAATCGTAAAAAATTTAAATAACTAAAAATAAAATTTATGAACTACTTTAGTTTTCGTTATGATCATTCAATCAAAGTTTCTGGAAATTAAAGATTTACATTTAAAACGGAAAAAAATATCATTTAAAAAAAATTTCATGTATTAGATACTTAAAATATATTTCAAAAATTATTTAAGTATTTTGTCAAAATAATAAACAGCAACAGTACCTCAAATTATAAAACTATATTCAATGTTTATCTTTTATCTACATGAAAGCATAAAAATCAAAATTATCTTTAAAAGCAAAGACTGACTGACAAAACTCTTGAAACTCATTCAAATGAATTATTCATTGTAATACATTAAAACAGAGACTAGTTTCTGAATCAAAATTCAAAATATTATCTTTAAATCAGCAAGTAACTTCTCCATAGGCATTTATTTAAAATATTCAAATCCAAAACTGGTAAGTATCAGCATATAAATTTCGAAATTTGAAAAGGACAAATAAACGTGACATTGAAATGAATGCTTGATTTTGTTTCATTGATAAAAAAAATATAAAATATATGATTTTACTTGGGAATATTATACTGAATAGAATTCGAAAGGCTATACAACAAAATTTCATTACATATTCATAGAGGTATAAATGCGGAAAATATATAAATATATTTATTTTAAAATCTTTTTCAAGCCAAACGATTATATGTAGAAAGTATCCCATTACAGAAAATAAGAAATTAATAAATATATCATTTCTGGAAAATAATTTATTTTGTAACAAACGATAATATTCAATTTTGAATATTAAAAATAGAAGAACACGTGGAAAATTTATTAAAAATATTTTTGATTTAAAAATAATTAAACAATAAAAAACGATAATATATATTTTTCTTTTAAAATCTATAATATATATATATATATATATTTCTTATAAAATCTATGAAATATATATTTTTTCTTATAAATCTGTATAAATTATAATTCTTATAAAATCTATTGGAGACTTTTCAAATAGGAAGAAATCAACTAATAACTAATCTAATTTTAGACGAAATAAGAGTTAATAGAGTATTATAGAATTACCAATTACGTTCCATGTTTCTTGAGTTCAAAGGCCACAATTAAATTTACTAATTCGAAGAGTAGAATACAAAATGCTCTCGAAAATTACCTTTTTAATTACCAGTGTGGCCATGCCGATTCCATAAAAAGCTTCTGTTTTCCGTAATAGCGACTAATTATGTTCAACACGCAGGAACACAGAGTTGTTTAATGTTGTGAAAACACGTCATTCGTGACATTATTTCAACCTCGGCACAAATTTGTATTAATTTTTTTTTTCTAAATATAATCTTTACTCGGAACTGGTTATGAATCCTAAACAAGTCAAATATGATTTTGAAAGTTAAAATATGTCTTGAGATCTCGGAAAAATTGAAAACTACCGGAAAATGCTGAAATATATCAAAGTGTCTACGTCTATTATATATCAAAGTGTCTTACGTCAAATTTACCAAAATATAATTTTTGTGCTAATACTTTTGTAAGTTAAATTATATCAAACTTTAGTGTATAATATACTAGCCGCCTTTGGCGACCAGCTGGTTCGCCATGAGTAATGGCTTCTAAAATTTTCAATTAAATCACATATTCATTAGTCTTGAAGTAACTCCGGGCATTGATTGGCTTGAAATTAATATTTTCTTTAAGACGGAAAGCTCTAAAAGAACCCGTTTTTCTAATAATATTCTTTAATTTTATAAATCAGTCCGTTTTAATCATTGATTTAGAAGACTGATTGATGTAACAACTTTTATTTAAAATATTAATAAAAATATTTTGTAAAATATGGCTCACAGAGCAAAGTATGAAGAAATCTAAAACTCATTATTCATGAATGCATTGTTTAACTCAAACTACATAAAATGTAATTATTTACTTCATTTAGATCAAATTAATAGTATTAAACAATATATATGCCTATTAATCATATTTTACAAACTGGCCATTGGACCGGAATTTGAATGCATATCCTGTATAAATAAACATAATTTATTGAATTAATGATTGAAATATTGCAAACTCTCATAGAATCCTTTGCTTTGCATTTATTTTTTTAGAAAATATCACATTTTATCTTTATTTTATCCAGTCACGTGCTAAAAACATGGTTAAAATATTTCTTTAAAAATTCGTTAAAAATAGAACTTACGTTATAAATTAAAAAAACTGATACCGTTAGAAGGCTAATTTTTTATCTTTACATTGATATAAAAATCATGTTTGTGCAATTATATTTTCGGAAGTTATAGCGAAAAAACGTCGAAATTTCGCTTAAACTTTAATTAATTTAAATTCTAATTAAAAATTTGAAAAAAGGGCTACAGCTACCAAATTTGGTAGCTGTAGGTCCAACGGTCTGGCCTGTAGAGAGCCAACACACACACACATTGAGCTTTATTATAAGTATAGATGATTGCGCATACTTTTCTATGTTCCAATTGTTACTTCAAAAGTCATTGGCAATGTGGTTGTGGGATATACTAATGATGTTATGTATGAAATGTTGCATAGGATTTAGTTGCAATTCAATTATAACAGAATAATGAAAGAAAAATTAGTTTTTAAAACAAATATTTATAATTTTTTAAAAAATCATAAAAAATTTTAAAATAAAAAAATCTGGCATTAAAATAAAATTGTAAAAACTTGAAGTAATTATAAAAATACTTTCTCTATGAAGTAAAAGAGATAATATATTTTTTCGACAAATCATTTTCAAATAAAAGATTCATGTAAAAAGAAATAATTAAAAGAATTCCATAGTTGGCAGGTCAAATAAATGGTAAAGAGAAAGAAATGTATAATGAGTACTCAAACACTCATTATTTTCAGTATTTTTTTTATTTTTACCAACCTCATTACTCATTATTTTCAGTATTTTTTACATTTATTATTTTTTTTTTTACTTTTACCTGCCGATTTTCAAGTAACACCGAAATCGCAAGCTTCACAATGCATAAAATTTCAGGAATTTGGAAAATTGTTACATTTTCGAGTTTTTCTGGTGATTTTCAAACTAAGCCAAGATTACCAAATCCATTATATGTAGAATGCCAAAATGGTTGTATTCCCGGGTTTCCTTTGCGATTTTTCAGATGAAGCCAAAATCACCAAGTCTTGTTATACGTTTGATGCCAAGATTTTGCAGGATGAGTTACTACTTCAATTGACGATGGCTTGATTTTTTCTTGTCACTTTATCATGGAGATTGTAAAAATAAACACGTCTTTTTTTCTGATTTTATTTATATATTCATTATTTATATACTTATCTAAATATATATGCTAAATGCAAATGACTTTAAAGCAATAATTATTTTAAATACAAAAGCATAAAGAAATTAACGTAGTAATAACTTTGAGTAAAATCTATAATTCAGAGAGTTCAATATAAATGTCCAAGAGTGTTATACAAATATATACAATAAGAAATAATATACAATAAGGGAAATACAGGGTGATCAGCGAATAAGCCCTGATTTCAAAATTAAATATCTCTACAAAAAAGATCGATAGAATTATGAGGTAAACTGTACGTGTATTAGCAAAACTGTAAAAATAATGTACATAAGTTAGAAAATTTAGTTACAAAAATCGTTAACAGATGGCGCTCCGCGCTGAAAACTCTTTCTCAGAAAGGAGTCTTAAAAAAATGACGCGGTCTTTGCAATCAAAATACAATATTTTCAAAATGTTCAGCGTTCGAAACAATGAGGTGGCGTAATAGAACAATGAAATTTGACATCACGTCTTGCAATGTCTCAACGGAAATGGAATCGCATGCAACACCCATCAACGATTCAAGCTCACCTAGAGTGGCGGAATTGTTTCTATAGACAGTGTCTTTCAATGCTCCCCACAGAAAGAAGTCACAAGGAGTCAGATCGGGAGTCATTTTTCATTTTTAACGTCCCACTGAAAGCGTCTATGGGCATTGAGATTAGAGGGCCATCTGTTAACGATTTTCGTAACTAAGTTTTCTAAACTCTTGTACAGCATTTTTACAGTTTTGCTAATAAACGTACAATTTACCGCGTCATTCTTTCGATCTTTGTTGTAGAGATATTTAATTTTGAAATCAGGGCTTATTTGCTGATAACCCTATAATATACATTGGAAACTTGTTGAAACCTTTCAAACCTAGAAGGAGTCACTATATTCCTGACGGGACATCTGAATATCAATTCGTCTCGCATTTGTTAAACTTTGGTGAAATAAGTGTAAAGAACAAATTCTATAATTCTCTGACAAGGTCAAAGAACCCAGCAAGTCAGGTCATCCAAATATTATAATAATACAGGAAAACTTCTGGAAGTGGGCATTTTCAAATATCTTGTCTGATAGATCTGTCATATAATAAATAGTCTTTTGTACAATAATTTTCAAATATTCATTGCTCAAATATACATTACGATTCTACAATGCATATAAATAATTTTTCTTTTTCACAAAACTAAAAACAAATGAATTAGCGAACTATAATGTAGAGATTTATTGAAAAATTAATCTGTGTGATAAATTTCCTTCTTTTATTGTTGGTAAAGGAAGAAATTTAGCAAGTTTTCTTTAAGCTTTGCAGGCAATTGCAGATTTTTTTCTTTGGAATTCGAGTTTCATTTTTTGAAATATTAAAAAAATGAATTAAACCCTTTAATTAAATAGTAAACTTTAATCTAACCAAATATATAGTTAATTAAATTATTCCATTATTTAATACAATATATTTAATTTTGATAAAAAATACCATTTATTTAATTTCGATAAAAAAACTGTTTATTTAATTTTGATAAAATACCATTTGTTTAATTTTAATAAAAATACCATTTATTTATTTTTTATAAAATACTATTTATTTAATTTTGATAAAATACCATTTATTTACTATCTTTATACTATAGCAGTTCAAAGAAATAAGTTCGCAACGAAATCTAATGGTATTAGTCATTAAAGAGGATTTTTACAATGAAAAAAATTGAATTAATATCACACTGATTTGAAACTATTAAGTCTTATTGGTTGAGACTAGATATGTCGCTGTTTGAAATGCATTTAGGAAGTCATTGTCACACTTAGAAAGTAATGCAGAAAATTTATTGAAAAACAGAATAAAAATGAAATAATAAAATAAATAAGAATCTATATTATTTCAGTTGAGCTATTAAGAGCTTGCACTATTGGTATAAATCTACCAACTTTATCAACTAGATAGAAGTAGTAATTAAATGCAGCTCCTGATATTACACCTTTTTGATATTCTTGCCACTCATTTTCAATTTTATCTCCAGTTGGTTCAAAATTTTGAAAATGTAGACCTCGAACTTAACATTATTCATCAACAAGAATAATCAGGATTAAAATATTGTGGCCACTGTCAAAAATATAATTTCTCAGACATCCTGAAGGAGAGAGATAAAAAGAGAGAGAGAAAGAGAAGATAGAGAGAAAAAAAGAGAAAGGGAGAGAGAGAGAGAGAAAGAGAAGACAAAGAGAGGGAGAGAGAGAGGGAAGAAAGAGAGAGAGAAAAAGAGAAAGAGATAAGGCAGAGAGAGAGAGAGAGAAGACAGAGAGAGAAAAAGAGAAGAAAGGGAGAGAGAATAAGACAAAGAGAGTGAGAGAAAGAGAGAAAACGCAAAGAGAGAGAAAGAGAAGACAAAGTGTGAGAGAGAGAAAAAGAGAAAGAGGTGACAGAGAGAAAAAAAGAAAAAGAGATGACAAAGAGAAAAGAGAGAGAGAGAGAGAAAGAGAAGACAGAGAGCTGTCTAAACAGTGTGTCTCATTGAAAGAGAACTCATACTATATCAATATCAACTTTACTGAACTGTACAAGACATCTACGAAGAGAGAGAGTGAGACTAATGAAACTCATCTCCTCAAAATTTTCTCCTATAGATTTAATAAAGGTGCTATAGGATAATATAGGTATTAATATAGGTACAATAGGAAAGAAATACTGACTTTTGGCCTGAATTTGGTATTTTTATTGAATCTATCTCGCAATTTTTTGGAGTCTCCTTTGATACTAATGTCTGACCTATAGTAAGTAATATCCGAAAAATTAAATTTCATTTTTTTCAAATCGCTTCAAACCAAAATTTGATTCTGAACTATAAATCACAAAATCCAAATTTGATATATTTAACTCATTGCGTTTTTGAGTTATCGAGTTTACATGCCACTGAAAGTACACTGACAGCGTTCAATTTTTTGCTGGATTTGACTCAAAACTTGATAAGAAACACTATTTTAGACATTAAATCAACGTAACGAATTTTATTTATCAAGTTTTCATTTTGTATTATCGTGCTGTTCGAACAGTCTGACGGACAGACTTCATCTGAAACAAATTTTCTAAGAATTTTATAAAAATTTATAAATTATTGTGTTTTATTAATTTTGTAATACATTTCATAATTGTAGCTTAACGTGTTCTTGAATTATTTTTGTCACTGGTAAACAGATGGAAATAATACCAAAAATGCATTTTTGAAGAATAAAATAAAAGAATGCATTAAAATCACGAGTTCGAATTTTAAGCAATTACAATATTTTCTTTATTCTTCGTATACGAGAAAGTAAAAAGTCAATGCTTCATAAGGGGGTGACCAAATTCTCTTTCACTTACTTATTTACGCTATCTTTACTCCTGTGGTTGAAAAAAGTAAGCATTTATTTGTAATTCACATCAATATTTGCTTAAAACAGCCCACAATCAATTTATTGTTTGATAGAACAAAAGTCAATATTGAATTCATATGACTTACTATAAAAAGAAACTCGGAAATGATTAAAAGTAAATAAAAACCCTCATTTTAATAACATAACAGTCCTAAATTTGTAAAGAGACACAAATATAACCATAATGAAAGCTAATAAATTATTTACGCCAGTAATCAGAATTAGATCTCTAATTATACGATTGTTAAAATTTAATTTTTAATGCACAAATAAAAGCTAAAGCGCTCTTAAGACCGATTTAAAAGATTCCAGATATCACTTTTTCACCATTCGATAGATTCTTAGCGAAAGTTGTAGTAACATCGTAAACATCTTTTAGTAATTTAAAATCGTTTGTTACAATTTGCCCTCAAGTCAATCCGATTTTCATGCATTGGCGTTAAGAAGATAAGTGGTATTCGTCTTGGCGATCGCCAAATGGGATGTTTTATTTTAAAACCTATTTGTGATTAAATTTGACTTTGTAAAACAAAATGTCATAAGGCTAAGAATTTAACAAAATGTCATAGGAGTAATGTTTTAGTACAGTTGTAATTTTATTTTCATCTTTAGATAATAATAACATTTTAGTCAAAAAATTTTATAAGACTTTTAGTTAAAAATAATAATATAGAAAATAATTTTTAATTAACTAAAAAAATTTAGATAGAAAAAAAATAACATTTAAGAACAATTAACAGGTATTTATAAAGTAAATAAGAATTTAAAAAAATACCCTTAGTGTTTGAAATCAAAGAAGGAAAAAATGCTTTATTTGGTAAACCTAAACTTTTTAAATGCACAATGATTAAGAAGCAATTTTATTAAAAAAATGATCTTTAGTAAAATTATTTCTTAATAATTGTGCATTTAAAATAAGAAAATAATTTTTATGGTTTCTTTCTTTCTTAAGAAACACACTTAAAAATATTATAAATTAATAAACAAAAGCTTAACATTACTTAATTGGTATATCAAAAACTTGGCTTTCAAAATTAGACTATCAATTTTTTACAGTTGCAAAAGCATTTTTTTTTTTTTTAATTTTAAAATTCAAGCCACCATATACCAGATTTGTAGCCAAATTTCACAGACATTCTATCCCTCCAAGTTAACGTGATGAAAAACTAGATGGAAAAAATTTATTACAGACATTTAGTATTTGAAGTGGCAGTCCACCACAACCAATTCTGTCGATACTGCTACGTTCAGTGGTGGCAGGGTAGTCGGCTGTATGCAAGAAGAAGAAGTATTTGAAGTGTTGATCCATATCAAATTTTGAACAAAATACATCTAGGGATAGATCACCTAACTGTCTGTATTTTCGCATGCATGTAAATGCAGTAACTCAACAATGCTTTCACTTGGATAAAAAAATATTTAGTACTTAATTGTAACATCTAAAATGTAAAACTTCAACGAAATTGGAGCCTAATTCTAAAAGGTTGATTGTCTGTCAGTTTGTGCCTTCGCATGCAGATAAATGCGATAATTAAGAAAAATGAATGAGATATGGCGTACCATCTTGTTAATAAAAATGTAGCTTTATTCAAGATTTCAGCATTAATATTCCGACAAAAAATGTTGTGCAATTTGCATATTAGAATGATGATGCGAACGCAAAAGTATATTTTTTAAACAAAGTAGTCTATGTAAAAGTCTATTTTTCAAACAAAATAGCCTATGCGTAAGTAATGAAATAAAAGTCGCCTAATGTGAAAATCACATGTACTGAACACTGAAAATAAAAATCTGAGCACTATTGAAAACCACAGCCCAAGGTCCATAATATGGATAAACCTTTCTAAGAGAGCATGAGAGAATGCTCCGACGAGATCATTCCACGATTTGTTCTAACTCTAGATTATGAAAACTTCCGGGTTTTATAATTATTTTCTAAAGAATCCCAATTTGCGCAACTGCTGAGACGAAATTCCATTAATTTTTATAATTAATAACCAATAATTCTTCTAACATTTCATCAACACAATGTGTTAGCAAAAATATTTTAGCAAATTGCAGCCAAATGGGTTTTATATCTGAAGAATGCAAAATATTTAGCTATTTATTTAAAAAAAACGTCTATCGTTTAAATATTTAATTGAAGATGAAGGTATATAAATGTGAACATTTTTTTTTTACCTGATCTCGCATAGTGCTTTCCACAAAATATTTAGTGGCAATGTAGTTTTTTCAGAAACCACATTTGTGCAATTATAAGATACATTGTATATTTGTAATTTTTTTTTTTTGTATATTTGTAATTTTTTTTTGTATATTTGTAATTTCTTTCTTAATATAAATTGTCTAATAATATAATTTACTTTCAATGCTTGCAAAATATAGTGACCATCTCAATTTAATAAAAGTTACGCTTTATCTCTGTTGATTGTCAATGCTTTCTATTTATAACTGCAGGCAGGCATTTACAAATTTCTAAATAATGCTGTCTCAGTAATTTAGCTTTCAAGATGCAAAGTAAGCAAAAAAGTATTTATGTCTTTAATTTTATAAAAAAAAACTCATGAGAGTAAAGTAAATTTAATCAAAAGCACATAGTAAAACTAAAAATCGATTGAAATTACAGGAATATCTACACGAAGTCGTTACTTCATTAAATAAAATAACAACTTTTGTAAATCTGAGAGATTGAAAATATCAGTTCATCAAAAACAAAGCAAATCGTTATTTATTATTTCAAATCTATTATTAAATTCATGAATAATCCGAGAAAGGAATTTATACAAATTTAATAAATGCTTATTAAAAGAATCAGCTTTTAAATATTATCGTTTGAAATAAATTTTCACCAAATATTCTATTTTATTCTACCACTCTTGAGTTTTTATTTTCCTAGAATTCTTTAAAAATCGCAAAAAATAATAGCCGTTTCTCTCTTTTTTTAAAAAAAAAATGATATAACTGCGGTATTAGTTTTATAGTTTCTCGTATTTATGAATAATAGTCATATTTTATATCTTTATTTATTTATTTTTATTACATCCGTATGAAGCGTTCAATGAAAAATACGAAATATGAATCATGCATATGATGAGATCAGAGTTCACAACCTATTATTTACCTTTTTTTTTATCGTTTGTATTTATATTTGTGATAATGGCGAATCTTTTCAAATGATTCTTTTTTTTTAAAAAAAACACAATTTTCCTCCCATTTCCATTAAACTAATTCTCCCAAAAAGCAAGTTCAAAATCCTTTCTGTTCTCCTATACAAATAAATAACATTTTTTAAAAATAAATTTTATGGATAATGCATTCATTTTTATTGAATAAAAAATTTGCCACAGAAAAATTTGTTGTGACTATTGTAAAAACGATTTCGTGGAAAATATTATGAGGAATACCAGAGCAACAGATTTTTCGATTTACGCCTAGACTTTCACATTTAAAAATCACTTTTTACGTTTCAAATTTTAACATCGTTTAAAATGCATTGTGCTTCGGTCAAATAACAGATTTAGTCAAATATTTGAAACATACATATATAAAATTGAAATGCTGGAATCATAAGAAAAATTATTTTCGCAATTACATGGTGACCTTCGTCTGAGTTCATTATAAAAATCTTTTAAAACATTGATAAATTTTATTTCTTATTCCGAAGAATTTTCAACTTAATCAATATTTGAATGATTTATTTTATGTTAAATTATTTTTTATCTTAGCAGCTTTTAGAAAGTGTATTTGTTTTAATTTATTTATGAGTCATGTGCAATATCAATATCGTAAGATATCATACGATTTAGATGTTTGGATACAAATTTACTTCAACAGTTATTCGACATTTATAAATGATGTGATAATTAAACGAAGTTAATGAAATATATGAAAATCTGCCCGATAATATTTAACAAAGCATTGATATCATACCAATATTTTATAATTCATTGAATTTATATTTTTTATAAGCTTATTTGTTAGATAAATAAGCTTAGAGCAGTTTTTTAATAGACCTTTCTGGATACTCTTTCCATAATAGACTAATACACCTTTCTGGAGACATTGCATTTTTAAATTTTCCTACAGACAACATAATTTATCTATAGACACAGATCTATAACAAACTTTATGACCTTTCATGAAGCTAGCTCAAAATTAGCTTTAGTTCTAGAGTATCATATAAAGAAAATATTAGTCAGATGTGCTTTTTAATCGAGTTCATATCTGCTTGTGAACCGTAATGCCGGCAATTATAGATCTTTGGAATGAATCTGCCATTTTTACTGATTTTATGTGCTTCTTTCAAATTACTGATTTTATGGCGAGAGTATATATTTTGGACGTCTTTAGGGACTCAATTGATGTTGATTTGGCACAAAACTACAGTTGTAATCACAAGTTAACATAACAATTTCATTGCTTCAAGTCTTTACTTTTATGAGTCATTGCATTTATATGCATGCGAAAGTACAGATCGACAAAGAGACAACCGTTAGACGAATTTCATTCAAAATTTGATAAGTATCTATAATTTAGATGCTATACACGTATATCAAATTTTACTAACCTAGCACTTTTAGTTTTGATGTTATAGAGTTCATTTGTATTGAAGACTACAGATAGACTTAATATGAATGAATTTCGTGCAAAAGCTGGAAGAAATCTACAAACTTGATCGTAATTCCACACATCAGATTTCAGCCGTCTAACTCAAAGCGTTTCAAAGTTATGAATTTCATATACAGACAGACATCTCCGGGTAAAATATCTCCGGGTGGACTTGCCTTCAGACTCAGGTGTGTCAGAAACGAGAAGACGAAATTTTTATTCGAGTTCGAATTTTTTGACAATTATAGTACTTCATCTATGCTTTACATGTACGATAATAATAATTACAGCAAATGCATCTTCTGTCGAATTGTCTGTTATTTAATTTATTAATAACTGAATTGTCTGTTATTTAAGACGCAATGAGCAGTTCGATAACAACCTGTAACTGATTTTCTCAGGAAGTTGTTCAACCTGAATTTAAATCTGAATGATAATGATCTTATTTTTGAAAGAAGAAACTTTTCGTATTTATTACTACAGAAATGCTCCAATGATTTATAAATAGATAGGCTGCTCTATCTGATCCTTCAATGGGACTGGTACTGTTTCAAGCATTCTATAAATTCCAAATTGCTAGAGACTAGTTATACATAACGCTGATGATTTCATCGGAAAATGTAAGCGTTTTAGGCTGGCTGCACACACAGCGCCTTTTTTCTGATCGCTTATCTCACCGATGCCGACCTAACAACAGTAGTGTATTGAATGATACGATAGCTTACACACTAGGCGGACAAATAAAGATTCGGTCAATCCGCCTTTGATCGGACACTGTGCAGACGCCCGCTGTCACTAGCGGTTTCGGATAATCAGATGCAAGATCCCAAATTCGTTTTTCCAATTCATTGAATAAATCGAAATAAGTCAATCCCCCCCCCCTTTTTCCTCTTCATTCGACGACAAAATAATAATGATAGAATTTATATTCTATTCATTTCAAATTACCCTTAAGCAGCACTTAGTTTAAATAACGCGGTTAAAGTAAATTTATTTGTTGATGAAATTATGCTGAATCTTACGACGGAGTCGGAATTTAAACGTCGTGTGTGTAAGCATTTGATTTCTGGGAGTGGTCTCGGCAAAATACTGACTGAAAAAAAACACTGTATGTGCAACGAGCCTTAAGCTAACTCTAGCGTCCTATCGGATTTATATGATGGTTTCGATTGTTAACTTTTGTTGATTTATAGCATTAATGTATAAATCTTTTAATAAATTTAGCCAAATGCCCTTTTTTGCTCGTTCATCATGTTCATATATTCATTAAGATACTTCTAATTGATAATCTTGATCGAAAGTTTGATACATATCTATGGTTTCTGAATATTATATTATAAGGTACATCTAAAAAACGAACTGAAATCATTTCAAAAATGTTTCAGTCAAAGGAAAATCGAAAAATTGGAGATTGATAAAAATTTGGATCAAGAATTGCTTTAAAATTTTCTTATTTGCTCTCTTTCAAAAGCTGAAATTAAATCAAATTTAAAGAAAAAAGGTATGGATGTTTAATATGGAAGATGGTCCAACATTTATATAAAAAGATACAGTTGCAAAGGAATTTTTTGATAAAGTAGAGGTGAAGAGATTTAATAGATTTCTTTTTCCTTAATCAAGTTTTTACTGGACATGGCGTCTCGTCTTCAAACCGTACCACAGAAAAGGCTTTGATAAGAGTAAAAACGTCAATCAAACGAAAGAGATCTTTTGAAAGTGCAAGATTTGAGAGCATGAAAGAGAAGTTTTAAAGCTAGGTTTGAAGATTTCATTAAAATCTCTTTTTTTGTGTCTTAGTTTTCAAAAAGTTTTAAGAAATATTCTTAAAAATTTTTTTACTTTAAAATTTCGGCGTGTGTGACATATTAACAAGTATTTAAAAAATTCTTTTTTACATATATTTTATTAATTTTTGAATAT
This sequence comes from Argiope trifasciata, assembly GCA_026543055.1. Lineage (NCBI taxonomy): Eukaryota > Metazoa > Arthropoda > Arachnida > Araneae > Araneidae > Argiope > Argiope trifasciata. The sequence goes on from JAPMOQ010031596.1 coordinate 2,976,233, forward strand.
TATGTATTACTTTTAATTATTTTCTTCTTTGTAGAAATGCTCTTTTTTCTTCTTTATAGAAGAAAATTATTCTTATTATTTCTTATTCTAAATTATTTTCTTATTTCTAAATTAATTATTTCTAGTTTTCTAATTAATTATTTTCTTATTTCTAAATTTTTCTTAATTATTTTCTTCTTTGTGGAAGATAAAGAATAAGATACAAATGAGTGTTAGGAGACGGTAGCCATCATTTCAATTTCATTGACAGAAAAAAAGGACACACTTTAGATCAAGTTCCATCACTCAAAACTTCCACTCCTAAAACATTCAATTTAATTTTTTACAAGAGCACATTTAATGTGCACATACATTTCAAATCTCCGGTGGAATTTGGTGTCGTATTTAGCATCCTACGGTTTTAAAATCAAGACCTAATCAACAGGTTATTTTTTGATACCTCTGCATATCTGTATAGAAACGAGAGAATATGATTACGGTCTAAAAGTTTGAAATACCTCAGAAATGTTTCAGAATTTTCATGTTTCTACTCTAGAATACTGCAGGTATTTGTCTAAATTGATTAATGAGAAAGTCATCACATACAGAAAATAACATTCTATTGAATCAACAGTACCAAACTTATCAAATGGTTATTTCTTGGACAGTAGATGCTGAATTAACAAAAGGTTTCCAAGAATTAGGTTTGTAACTATTCAAAAATTAATTAAAATATTTATGATTTTCTTAAATATCTTTGAAGCATGTTATCACATTTACATCATATTAAATTTTTAAAAAATTAATTACCTGTGGTACCATTATATTTGAGGATACAGATTGTTCTAAAATTCTTGTACAAATAATTTTTAACAATACTTTTTGATGTCATAATGGGAATCAAATAAAATGTATTTTTTATTACATCTTTTAATTGTGTGTTTCAAGTAAAATTGCTTGGAAACACTGGAAAGTAAAAAAAAAAGCTCTGAAATTTGTAAAAAAAGAACGAAAAAACCTCTATTGCTTTACAAACGATAATTGCCGCAAATAATTTATTTCTTTTCCAACTGAAATGATTCTTAAAGGCTTCTTCGTAAAATTTAAACGATAAATACTATCCGAATCGTAAGTAAATCATCAATCATTTGGATGCATCGAAACCAGATTCAATCTTAATAATCTGGCAGTTGAGCGAAAACAATTTATTTCTTAGAAGAACAAAATTTTCTTATAATTTATTCATTTAATGTCAGTATGAACAGCGCTGTTCGTTTTTTGTAAAATATCACTATTAAAACACATCAGCCGAAGTCAGTTGTTTAATTGATTTGTTTTTATCCCAAAAAGTTTTGCTTAAAAATTTCTCTATTTTTTTATATTATTAAAATAATCTGAATAACTGAAAATTGAATAGCTATAGATCTATAATATTACAGTTGATAAAATTATATCGAAATTCCATTTGAATGTCTTAAAATTATGCGTTAGAAATAATTACTAATGAAAACGATAAATTGAAATTAATTGCTGAAACTCTCCAAGTTAAAAATGAAACGAGTTAAATCGAAATCAAATAGTCGATGTTAGATTTTTATATCAAAGAAAGAGAAAAAGGTATAGCATTGAAATTGGGAAAAGAAAATTCTTTTTCAGTATTCGAAAAAGGATAAAATGGCAAAAAGAATTTTAAAAGGTGAACATTTTATTAATTTTAATTGAATGATAAAAAATTAGTTTATTTTAGTATCACTTTTTGTTGAAAAAGTTCACACATCTGAAATAATTTTTTAATTTATTAACTCGAAATTATTATCTATCAGTTGAATATTTTAGAATTTATTTGATTTTTTTTATAATTAATCCTTAAATTTTCCTTAATTTTAATTACAAAAAATGTAGCAAAACTATAGCATTTATAGCACTTTTAAGAAATTGACAAAAATATTGAAACAAAAATACTGTCGATCATAAAGAATTTTAAAAAATGTGAAATTTATTTTTCATAGTTCCGTCGAAATAAATAGGAATGATTTTTATAATTTTTTACATAGCTGATATTAAAAATCGCAATTTTAAACGAATTTTTAGATAAAGTATTACGCAACAAATTTAGAAAAGGCAATGTATCAATGTAGAATACGAATTAAAAAAATTACATATCGTATAAAATGTTTAACAAACTAAGATAGATTTATTGAAAAAAATTATTAAATAAGAATAATCAGTTTATCAAATAAATAATTTAAGAAATAAAAATAATTAATACATTTTAGAAAATAAAATGTATTACAAAAATTTAAATTCAAACTTACAACATCAGTGATATTTAACCAATTTTATAAACAGCAATTCTCTAAAACTTAATAAAATCTCTCAATTTTTTTTAAAAAATAATCCCAATAATAGTTTTAGCAAATTAAAATATTTCTAGACTTAAAACTTCTTATTCCAAAACAGACAAAATATATCTAAGAATAGAAAAAAAAAGTGCACTTCACCTGTTACGTTTAAAAGAAGTGTCCGTTTGAGCGATGTATCGCTTGGTTTATGTTGAGCGGTTTTCGCAAACTGAAGCTTTTATGAATTGCGCCAAAAGCATCGGGCGCTGTTGGCTGCCACCCACCCACGCGGGATGCAAGCAAGCACAAGTCATGCACTCGGACATCTATTGATGATTGTTGGCGCTCGCGACTGAAGATACGAGCGATTCTTCACCGCTTGTGGTTTTTGCTTTGTAATCTTTAATTATTCAGCAGGTGATAAGCTAGCTCAGCACGATTGCTTTTTTTAGTTCTGCTTATTTATTTAATGATATTAACTCGATATTGAACAGGATTAAAATATTTTTATGTCTAATTTTTGAATAAAATATTGCAATAACAAAATATTTTTCAAAAATGATATTTAATTTAAATAAAAATATTAGTTGAACCAAACGACTTTTTAAAAATCATTAATTGTTGATGATAATATCAGTTAAACCAAACGATTTTTAAAAATTCTCTACTGTTAATGAGAATAGTAAACCAAACGATTTTTAAAAATTATCTATTGTTAATGAGAATATCAGTTGAACCAAACGATTTTTCAAAATCGTCGAAATGTTGATTTCTTTACGCGAATGAATTAAATTTGTAAGAATGCTTCTTGATCTAAAATGTCAATCATCTGCTTTTAAACTTCTAACGTTTTTTTAAATATCGTATACATTCTTATTCTTAAACATTAAAAATTATTGTAAAAATTGTGTTTTAAAGTATAATTTTTTTTGCCAAGGATTTTTAAAAGTAATAAAATTTTTGAAATAATAAAAGTCGGGCAGTTGTCTAGAGATGAAGTGAGTATTTATAAATTTTCTTATTTAAAAATCACCGGCATTTTTGTAATTATCATTACATTAAAAATATATATATAAAAAAACCTCCAAGGAACTGCGCGGAAATGAAACTGTTATTTAGATGGTAAAATTTTATTTTCTAAGTTGATATAAAAATATTTTTGTGGAAAAATTCGGTTAAAGTCACTGTGGAAAAACGCAAACTTCTAAACATTAATTTTTAATTAATTGAATATTTAATAAATATTTCGCTTTAGAAAGCTGATAAAATTCTTTCTCTTTTAAATAATAACTGTACAAAGCTTGGTTGAATTCAAAAGAAAGTGTTGAACATTTATATACATACATATACATACATAACCACAATGACTTTTATTTATATTGTTTTTTGCGAAATATTTTTTTAAATTGTTATTATATATTGTTTCATAGTATTATCTTAGTATCGTCTAACAATTACATACTTTAACTGCTTGGTACTTTTCTGTTAGCCGGGAGTTGCGAAAAATCGTCAAATAATGTAGAATTCTGGCAAATTTATTACATTAGTGATTCGCTTCGCTTGGCGACTTGATTCACACTCGGTTCGCATTGGCGACATTTGCGCTGGCATAACGGAAAAGTACTTTTTAATTGTATAATATTTCATTGTGTTATAGTAGTATCGTCCTTCAATTATATGCTTTATCTGATTGGTACTTTTCCATTAGCCGGGCGCAACGAGAAATCGCCAAAAAAAAGTAGATATTCGCCAAATTTCTTACATTTATTTGCTCCGCTTGGCGACTTGGCTCATGTTTGATTCACTTTGGCGACAATTGCGCTGGCGTGACGGAAAAGAACTTTTTAATTATATATTGTTTCGTAGTGTTTCTTATTATCTTCTAACAATTATATGCTTTAACTAATATAAAGATTTACTATGCTAATAAATGAAGAACAAATGTGATAGAAATATCAAGGAAGACAGAAAACAAGATTGGCTAAGGGGAAAAAAAAAGATGACAGATTTTATCTTAGAATATAGCTTGAAGTAGGAAAAAGAATTTCGCTATTGTTCAGTTCAGCATTTCTTCATTCAAAGTTTATTTTGAAAATTCCATTCAGTTTAAATTTAAACTTGGCATTGATACAATTAAAGATGTTTCTGACGAGTTTCTATACCCTGCTGTTTCCAACTTTAAAAAATTTGCTAATCGAAATCAAAATTTGAAAAAATAAATATAAATTTTGTATAAAAAAATAAAAAAATTAAAATAATAAATTAAAAAAACTTTAAAAAAAACTTAAATATTTTTTAAATAATTAAATAAAATTTTAAAAATAATTAAATACATTTTTTTTTCAGAATTCTGAAAAGGATTACGACATTTTAGTTGTATTTTTGAGTTTTAAATTGAAATAATTAGTTAAAGAATAATTCAAATACAATAATGCGCTTTATCAGAACATTTATCATTTACCTCTAAGTAATTTGAGATAGTCTTTAAAATACAACAGCAAATTAATTACATGAGGAATTAATATATTACAATGGCAAATTTGACAAAACCGAAGAATTATAAAAGATGTCTATTATAAAAAGCAAATTGAAGCGAACCTTTCTCAGAAGACAATGCATTTCTCCTTTCAACTTCCATGCATTTATAATCTTTCATTTCGGTTCTAATTCCATTTAGAAACGACATTCTAAAGAATCTTCAAATAAAGTTTTTAAAAAACTACACGATGATTTTTCAACACTGCTTTAATGCTTTTTTTATTCGTCAAATTACAGTTAATTAATTAATTAATGTATATAGTTTTCTTTTGTTCTCAAGAAATTGACAAAGATTTTTACAACCATATTTTTGTAAATTTGCTCGAATTTTCATTCATATGAAAATTATGTCCATTGCATTGAAAATTATTTTCATTAAAATAAATACAGTTTAATTAAAGAATAATAAAAGTACTTTCGTTTAATAATAGGGGAAAATACATAATCTAAATTGAATAACTTTTTTTTTTTTCATTTTTAAAAATGTAGTTTATTTGGATGGCTTAAAAGAAAATGAAAGACATCGTTAAAAGTTAAAAGTGATCAAGTCAGAAAGAACAAATTAACGGATTATCGTTTTAAAATGCCCTCTCTAGAATAGAAAAAAAAATCGCTACATATTGAAAAACGAGCAGTATGCACTTAATTAAAAAATAGTTTTGATAATGTATAATTATTCTGTAATGAACTCATCGAAGTGTAATTAACACATCGTAATGTAATGTTATTCATGTGTAATTAATACACCGTAAAGCATTAACACGTTTTAAACGATTACAGCTAAATAATTTAAAGCATTAGGATTCAGTAAAAATGCCAGATTCATGCCAAAGATCGATATTTCATAAGCATTCGACAACGTTGTTGTTATTTATAATGGCACTTGTCATTGACTAACTCATTGACTGAAAAGTTAGTAATTTGAAGCCGAATTTTTTTTGCGCCTCTTGTTTTTCCAATAGCGCCATCTAGTGCCAAGGGTACGAGTTTGCTACTCAGGCGTCACAGCCGGGGTCGGACTTCATTTGCACATTTCATTCACTCAGCCACAGACCTAATTTAGACCTGGATCAGAGAACGATCACCTCTGAACCAGTAGCCCCAGTAGTATTGCTCTCCACATGGAGAATTTTGTGAACACGACAGATTTATACATAAGCCTTCCACCGCCCCACACGAAGGTCTTTAATCGGAAAGGATTCGAATTCACAACCAAATACCCTGACAACCAGGCTACTCCGTCCATTTCGGCAACATTGTCTGGTTAAAATTGCTTCCGTTTAGATATAAGGATTCTCCTTAAACAAATATTCAATACATATTGACACAAACCAATCCAGCAAGGGACATCAAGGTGTCTGCTTGCCGCACGTTCAGCGAAAAATTGTTTGTTATGCGTAGAGATGAGTTAATTGGTGCTCTAAAAATGCTTAATGAAGTAATCGGAGATGCTTATATAGGGAATTGCTTACATCTATTGTCTTTAGAAAATGTATAATAATATATATTATATGCTATTATGTTATAATTTATATAATAGCATTTTATAAGATATTTAGTTTGTGCATTCGCAGTCAGAAGGAGAAAGTAACGTATAATTTGATTATGTCTTGATATTCCTTTTAATATTTTAATTGTCAAAATTAAGTATTTTAATGACTCCTTGGGTTTCAGTCTGAAAAAGCTCATTTTGGGTATTATATCTGTCAATGCCGGCATTCTGGATTAGGGGTATCGCGTTTTCTCCTTGACCCGGGTTCGAGTCCTGGTTCGGGAAGGGCTGTTCTTCCCTGTATCTGTGAGATGTGTCAATGATTCACTGTAAAAAGGGGTTGTGCAGGCGAATATGTGTGTGTGTCATCTTCATTCAAGCAAGAAGTCAGAATTCTGCCTTCGGGTGCTCTGGGGACTTTACCCTCAGAAGCCAATGCATCCATTTCCATGTTAACACGGACACGGCATTATCATCGCTACGAAGTATAAAATACTTACGTGCAGAATTTAGAAAATAAAGTTTGAAGTTTCAAGGCATTTACGGTTTAGCAAAAAAAAAAAAAAAAAAAAAGGAATTTTATGAAGGGAAAAAGGGGGTAGAACTTTAATTAGAAAGTATGCAAGTTAAGTTCTGGGAAAGCTACAGCTAGTACCTTTATAATGTAGTTGTGATTTTATTGCATGCTCCTTATTACAGCATCCAGCAAAAATATTTAAAATATTTATATTTTCGACTGTTAATTTTGCTTCTACCAATAAATTCTTTTAACCCTCCAAGCGGCGGAGACGTTTTTTTCTGGAAGGCACATCCCCTCCGAAACGGGCGTAACCGTGTTTTTTCGCTCTGTTCAGTTGTTTCCGAGACGGGCGCAAACGGCTTTTTCCTACTTTCAGTTGAATCGTCGAAAAGGGCGAAGACGTGTTTTTTCTTCTGTGCCGTCCCCCTCCGTTAATGACCTTCTTGTCAGTGATAGATTACTTTACGATAACCCCCTAAAGAGAGCCGCCTAGAAGCACTTAGCGGTCATAAAAGAATTCCTTATCGTTAAATGATTTAAGTAGGAAGTATTTCATGTGGTTTTCGGAAACTTATGAGAAAAAAAATCTTCTCACTAAATTTTACTTACCAAAATAATAACTTAAGAACTCCTTCCTTAATAAAGAAAAATATTTCTAAATATATTTTGCAGTAAATTGTTGCTATTAAACAATTTTAAAATACATCTTCAAAAAAATAACAAAAATAAAAGGAATTTATTATATATATTTATTTAACTACTTTGCCTCAAAATTCATGATATGAATACTTTGACAGATTTTCAGTTAAGAAATCAAGTGTTTGTTAAAATTTAATTTTTGACGTAAAAATGTTTCAATTTTTTTTTATTATTTTTTTTAAATACGGCATAAAGACTTGCAAGAAATTTTATGTTTTAATTTAATTATTTGTGTTTAAATGATTTTTTTTTGTTTTATTTAATTTAATTCTCAGTAATGTAAATTTATATTATAGCTTCCGAATTGTAGTATATTTATAATAGCCATATTGTTAAATTCGTTTTTTGTAAATAGCGAGAAGCGAAAATCACCAAAAAATTAGAAAACAGCTAGAAAACAAAATAAACAAAAAAAATTAACATAAACAGCTGGTCCTGGATTTATAAAATTTGGTACATAATTACTTCCTGACCAATAAATAATCAATAATTAGAATCTTTTTTAAAATTTCTAATTGCTTATTTATTAAATCTTAATTTAAATTTAATCAAACAGAAAAGCTTATTGGCAGTTGTTGTGTCACATTAAAATTCAAAAGATTAACTTTCCAAAGACAAAATTTTTGTTTTCGGGACAATTTTTTTTTTTCGGTTTTATAAACAATTCAGAATTTTAGAAATAATTTGTAACATTTCTTTTTTATAGAAATGAAGTTGAAATCAATTTTGTTATTTTACCGTAACGTTCCGTCGTTACTTTCTTAAAGCTGAAAAACAATATCTGCTTTTTTTAAACAGTAACTTCAGTTAAAATTTTTAAGAAATTTTTAATGGCTTATTTAAACAACACGATGTACGAATCTTTCACATGATATGCCATTATTGATGAAATCAAGATTAACGACATCATAAAGACATTGATGATGAATGAATGAATGTTTTAATGAGCACTTTAAAATATTTTGAAAACTATTTTAAAAACGTGACATATGAGATACTTTTTATACATTGCAACTAATCCCAATTCGAAATAATAGTTCTCTAAAACTATTTAAAAAATGTTCTATAATTTCAAATGATATCATACTAATAGTTTCAAAATATTCGCAAAGATTAAATTTTGAAAAGAAAAAAAAATCTTACATTTTAGTGACTTATACTAGAGTGTCATGAAGAAATAGGAATCGTCAGCGCAATGATTATAATCAAATGAACATTAGCTTGAAAATAGAAATAAAATGCTCAATGCAAATTAAATTTTCACTACTTTATTAAATTTAATTTCGGATTTATACCTGATTCTGTTAGTGATTAATGTACCGTATTCTATACATTAATCACTGTATTATTTCTGCATTCAGTACGTTATTAATAAATCACTCAAATAAGCTGTAGATTTTTGAACAATATATAAATTAAACAAATAGTATTTAAATATGAAGAACTTTTTTTCAAAAATACTTCAGTTTTTTCAAGATCAGATTGTTTGAATTAGAAAAACATTAAAAAATTTCTTTGAAGAATCACCCCAAAAATTTTAGTTGAATATGAGTAAAATTAATTTTGAAACTTGCTTAGTTGCTACAAACATGCTCTTGTTATCATCCCCAATAGCTTTAATTTCGGTTTATATTCTGTCTTGCCTTGATATCATTTAGGAATATGACAAGTACGAAATTATTTAATTTGGAACATTCGATTCATACACTTGCACATTCTGTCATTCAGAACTTTTAAAAAAATGTGCCTATCTGTTAACTCTGATATTTTCAAAGATAAATTCTAAGACATATTGTGTTGAAGCACTGAAAAGTGTTTTTTTGCCAAAAGCGATTTTTGATTTAAAAATAAAACTGTATTTAAACTGACAAATAACTTTTTATTCAAAACAGGTAGAAATATATTAAGTAATTTTTTTTAAATTATATTTTAAAAAAATCACAATTTATTATTTTTACAAAGAAGTTTTGATTTCATACAAATATTTAGATAACTAAGACTATAAGATCTTTACATCTATACTTATAATAAAGCTCAATGTGTGTGTGTGTGTGTGTGTGTGTGTGTGTGTGTGTGTGTGTGTGTGTGTGCGTGTTGGCGCTCTACAGGCCAGACCGTTGGACCTACAGCTACCAAATTTGGTACATGTATACCTTGGAGGTCCGGAATGTGCACCTCGGAGCCCTTTTTTCGAATTTTTAATTAGAATTTGAATTAATTAAAATTTAAGCGAAATTTCGACGTTTTTCCGCTATAACTTCCGAAAATATGATCGCATAAACATGATTTTTATATCAATTTAAAGATTAAAAAATTAGCCTTCTAATGATATCAGTATTTTAATGTATAATTTAAGCTTCTATTTTTAACGAGTTTTTAAAGAAGTATTTTAACCATGTTTTTATCACGTGACTGGATAAAATAAAAGAATGCCGAAAGTTCAAATAAAAAAAATTATCATCGCAAAATAAATCTACAGAAATGCAACTTTCAGCACGTGACTGAATAATATAAAAGAAATATAAAATGTGATATTTTCTTTAAAAAATAAATGCAAAGCAAAGGTTTCTACAATCGCTTGCAATATCTATATCATTAACTCAATAAATCTTCTTTATTTACGGTAAACCTGATTGAATTTAGACAGGATATGCATTGGAATCCCGACTTAATGGCATATTTATGTAATCGTTTGCAATATTTGTATCATTAATTCAATACTTTTTTACCCTTTGTCGCTTTCTTTAAAAAAACATATTTAATATTTTGGCAACATCAGCGAATTTTTTTTTATATTTTGGAAGCATAACCGATGGTTAAAACTGACTGATTATAAAATTAAAGAATATTATTAGGCAAAGGTGTACTTTTAGAACTTTCCGTCCATCATCTTAAAGAAAATATTAATTTCAGATCAATCCACGCCCGGAACTACTTCAAGGCTAATGAATATGTGATTTAATTGAATATTTTCTAACGCTTTACGCATGGCGAACCAGATGGTCCCCAAAGGCGGCTAGTATAAAATAAATCACGAATACTACTGTGAGAGAATTGCAATTAATATCGCTTCATATCTCAAGAAAAACTGATTTCATCAGTTGGAAATTTTTTAAAAAAATTAGTGAAAAATTTCTTCTGTCCTTTCAAATTCTTTTGAAAATTGTCTTACAATTTTGAGTTAGAAACAAAAATATCCTATTAGTATTAAATGCAAGAACACCTTGAGTGATATTTTTCAGCATTTATATAAATTCCAAAAGCTTGAAAATGCAGCTTTGAAAAGTCTGTCAAAGAATTATCGAAGCATATGCTTCTCTATGAAAGAGCAACGACATTAATTGGTGTGATGTTATAGTTAAGATGTAAATTTTTCACCTCTCAGTGAAAAAGATATCTTTAATTTCGTCTCTAAAAATAAATTATAGGAAACACAAATTTTGAAAATTATATGCGCTCTGAAAAAAGAATATTTATGTACATTAAATATTATTTATATAATATGGAGAAAAAGTGTAAATGTGTAGCATAACATTAGCACATTTATGTTGTAAAAATTTTGGAATAAATACAGATATGAGATAGTCAATCTAATGATATAAAAAATTTAGTTTACAAATTTAAGACCTCTATGCAAAATATTTTTTCCCTTTCAAAGATATGAATTCATATCCCCATTTAATTCGAAATTTCATATTGCTAATATGAAAAAAAAGTTGGTGAGTGAAGAAGGGAGGGGAGAGAAGTGGTTATCAGTAAGATAAGATAACCAGATAGATTGCAAACCAGTCTCCCCACTGGGTTAATGGGAACCCCGCAGCTGAGAAAGAAGGGAAGTGAAAAATGCTCGTTTATTTTTCGGACACTGTCTCGTGTGAAGCTGATATTTTGTTGAAGCAACCTATTGACGCATAGAGAGAAATTTTTGAGAAGCCATACTCAGAATGACTGGGCGCCCGGAGGGTTAAAATTCAGTAATTAAAAGAAAAAAAAACATAGAAAACAAAATACTGTAGTGAAAAGGATCTTTAAATTTTAATATGTCATAAGATTGTACAATTAAATTTAATATGGCATTAAATGTTTTAAATAACTGTGGAAAAACAACAGTAAAAACACAAAATTAAAATGGTTTAAATGAGATGTCAGTTGAAGAAAGTTATCGTTCTTATTGAATTTTTATTCATGTCTGCTAAAGACCAACATGGTAACATAACTCATAAATAAAATTAATTGTAATCATAAAAATGACCTGGAAAATTATAAAAAGAGCCTATTTTTTAGTATATATAGTGATAAAACAAAATCGGAATTAACTTGCCCCTTTTTGAATTACTTATTTAAATTGAAAATAATTCTTTAACAAAAAAAATTAAAATTGTGTTAATAAAACAAAGCATAGCACTTTTTTTCTGTCAAATTTGATCAGAATAATGTATTTAAATTTTGAGAAGATTGCTATTCACATTTTTAATATAATATTTGCTTAAAACTAATTCTGAAGAACCAGACAGTTGGCTAATGTAACTCTTTCTTCAGAAATAATTGAATTTGGAAAGATTTATTACAAATTTACCACCAGTTCAATATTTTATTTAAGAATAATTTCTATGAATACTTATTATGAATAAATATTATAATGAGACAAAAATCTTAAAAGCTTTTATTATTCCATATATTGTGGCGGCTCTTGTAAACTTTATTGTGGATATTTGTTTCTTTATTTATTGTTCTTATTTATTATTGTAAATTCATATTTAAAAAATGGTGGCAACACCAACTTTTGTTTCTTTTACAGTTTTGATTATTTCATGCATACTTATTTGTTAAGTAGTATTATATTTTATTGTAAATAATTTTTCTTAAATCAGAACTCAGAGAATTAATATGCTTTAAGAAGCAATAAGAACTATTTATTCTGTAAGAATGAATCCTTTTCTTCTGTAATCTCCTGATTATTATTTTTTGAAACAATTTTTGAGAAAAGGAATTCTGAATTCCAAAGAATAAAAAAGGAAGAAGCTATGTTCTGGTTAGGAAGGTGTATGTTTATTTCAATCAAACCTTTTTTCTGTATCATGGAGTTGGCCAGTTCCGATGTGAGATGGAGTCTAAATTAATTATGTTAATGTCTAGAGCAAATTAGCTCTCACTACATCATCACGTATAAACATTAAAAATATTATTATTATTTATTATTATAAACATTTTTTTATTTTTTAAAAATATTTTAAATTAAAAAAAATGAGAAATTGAAGGCTTGTATTTTGCAAGAGAAGATTGCAAATATTAAATGTAAGGACATCATTTTCAAAGTATATGCATAGAATATTTGAATATATATAGAATATTAGAAAGAATGAATATTTATAGAATAATAAAAAAGATGAATATTTGTAGAATATTAGAAAGAATATTTGAAACATGTAGAATATTTATAAACAATCTGAATAATCCTACTTCGAATTTAAATGCCGAAAGCAGTTTAAAAATTTTAAAAATTTTAGTAGCATTCACAAGCGCTCTAAAATGTACAAGAATTTTGAAAATTATATAAAAGCGAATAGTTTCAAAAGTTCATAGATAAACGTCAATTCACATTCATATGATCAAAACAATAAAATAAGAATTGTTAAAAACGAAATATATTACTGAAAAAACCAATCTGGCGTCATACATGACATCATCCAAGCACATTCCAGGATTATCTCGCCAAATGGCGCGTTTGTTAAAATGCGTAAATAAAAGTAAAATGGAGGCTTCGATTTTTCAATAAAATGATTTTCTTTTGAATTGATTTTACATTTGTACATATTTATAACTCAAAATAATAAATTTTTCAATTTAGGAATAAATATTTTACAGAATTTTGATTTCAACCTAATGCACTTTTATGAAAAAAAGTTTTGTCTAACTCTTATTGAACAAATGAAATAAATATGAGATTTATTACAATGGCAATAAGATAATAATATTCGACGGATTCTTTGTACTTTATTAAAGATAATGTCACTTTATGATGAAGTGATTTGATGAAACTTACAACAGAAACTAATAAATAATCGAAATTTGTTTCAATTTACTTTCATCTGTGAAACTCATTTTATTATACTTCGATATATAAAATGTTTCAAACAATTTATTTTATATTGGAGGGGACTTAAATGGTAACTGTATTATCTATTTTGAAGGATGATATTTTGCAATAAAGTTTTTTAAATCATATGTCTAAATCAGGATGCGTAGATTAAAGTTGTATTATTAAACGTAGATTAGTTAGATGCGTTATTATGCGTATTATGCGTTATTATGCGTAGATTAGTTGTATTAAAACAATCCGAAGGAATTTTATTTGACGAAATGGTATTAAAAATGAATTTCTTTAGTCTACTGTTATTTTATATCAATACTGGTTTTGAAAACCTGGCCTAAACCGTTTCTCAATATGTCCTAAGTGAAATGAAATAAAAATTTGAATTATCCTTTAGAATTAGGTATTAAAAATGTTCTTTTTAAGAATCTACTTTAACTTTATATCTTCACGTGCATCAGAAACTTGAAGTAGACAATTCTTCAACGAATCCCAGTTGAAACTGAATAAAAATTAAAATTTTAATGCCAAAAATAAGCATAGCGATGGTATTTTCCCGAGTTCTTCATATGAGCCCTAAAATTGAAATGTCAGTCTAACCCGATATATATATATATATATATATATATATATATATATATATATATATATATATATATATACATTGAGTTTTTAGCAATAATAATGTATGAAAGTGACATTAATGATATGAAGTTTTCAATTAATTAATGATATTAATTTACAAGGTACGATAGATACAGGGAATAATAAATTTTTATTCTGAAGATATATATAGTCTTTTGTTAATAAATATTGTTTTGCACTGTTTTTTATTTTCTGATTTCTATTTTCTATTATTTCTAATTATTTTCTTCTAAAAATTAAAAAACTGTTGTTGTTTCATTTTGCTATAGACACAGCATTTGTTGGCATTTGCCATAGATTTTAACCAGAGAGAGATTCACTTGTTTTCAATAGTGCCAATTAAGGCCAAGAGTACGTCTTAGTTACGCATGCCTTAAATGGTGCTACATTCGCTTGCACAACACTTTTGTAAAGAGTCAACATTATCACACCTCACAAATTAAATTCAGAGGAAGTGCAACCATGCCGAAACCAGAACACCCAAATCACGGGGAAGACAAGCTATTCCTATTCCATAACACCTTCAAGAAATTGCATTAAAGTATCCGACTACGTTCGGAGGAAAAATTTTAAAAAATTGGATTTTTAAAAAATTATTTAAAAGTAGAGTTTTTAGATGTATTTGAAAATATAATGTATTTTGAGAAATACGAAAATTTATAGTAAATGTTAATGAAATTTAACCAAATTCGTAAGCACTCTACACAGAATTGTAATCCATCAATCCTATTTTTCTTTGTACGCAAGTTATAGAACATAATGATGAATGAAATGAACCAAAATCTAAAAAACATTTTAAGATGCAAAGAAGTTATGGGCTAAAATATACGTATAAATGCATTTTTTCCATAAAATCGCAACTTAATTTTTCTAAAAACACATATAAATGAAAAAGTAATTTACCAATAATGAAACTTTTGGTTCATTTCATTGCCCATATCATTTAAAACACACGCTGAAACTTTTATGTAAATACCTCAATTGGTTTTTGAGATATTATGTTAACGGTGGAGAATATTCACGAAAGTTTTGAGAAAGTTGAAGACAAATTTTAGCAGAAAAATATGTGAACCTGAATAATTGGTAAGGCCTTCCTTTTTTTTAAAAAAAAATTAAACTGCCTTTGAGATAGAAAAGTCTAAACTAAAAGAAATAACAATAAAAAAATCGCTAATGTGGTCTATAATAACAAGTGTTTTTAACGTAGTCGGATACCGTAAGTACTGTAATATCTAAAAGATGTTTTCATTTAAATTATATTACTCGTATTAATTAAAGACTAAAGAGAAATATTAATTATCTTCTGTTTTATTTCTTTAAAACAATCATTAAGGCAATTTTTTATATATATTGTTACGAACCTGTGGTTTTGCTTTCCCTCGCTAATACTGTCATAGTAAGGAAGACAGATTGACAGCAATATGTATTGAATAGAAAATAGGTGTGACGTCAGAGGTCCCAAGAGTTGGCGACAAACTTGGCGACCATTTGGCAACTTGGCGACGAATTTGGCGACAAAATGGAAAGTACCCGAAACATCGAGAATTTTCCCGATCCGTCCACTAGGAGCCGAGATCCAGCTAGAACGCTCCTAATTGGTCCAGAAAATGTTAGCCCCGCCTACCACCTTTATATATAAGGAAGAGGGCTGCACTCTACCATACAAAAGAATCAGGGCAATTTACTGAAAGCAATGTCCATTTCAATTGCCAGATCGGGGATAAGCCCCTGCCGGGGCTAGGCGCCCCGTCAACCATTCTCTCTCGGGTCAGTCAAGTCGGAACGGAGCAGCGGAGAAAAAGGAAAGAGAACCTGAAGGAGAATCAAGTGGAGTGAAGCCGAAGTGCGGCAGTGGAGAGAAGCTGAAGCTGAATGATCTAGTGTTCAACGAAGAAGACAAGTAATGTGTCGAAATTAATCGGGAAGACCTAGAGATATAGAGGTCTCGAACTGAGGAGTCCTGTACGGAGGACTGTTGTGTGGCCTATTCTGATGAAGCCTGTGTCGTCGTTGGGAACGGAGCTGTCCCGAACTAAGTAGTAGTCCCGTTGTGCGAAGTAGTGAGTCGACAGCAAAGGCAAGAAAAGATAGAGGAATAGTTTCAGCCTGTTCTGGAGAGACCCAGGAGGTGTAAAGTGAATCCCTTAAAGATTCCCTCTCCGGCTGAATCCTGTCTGGCCGCTCTGTGATCTGTGGACATTGTCACTACAGAATTTCTGCCTGTGGACTACTATCTGCAATGTGCTGTCCTGCCTGTTCGTCTCTGCTGTAAATAGTTGTCTCCTGTACATAGTTGTGTTGTGAATATTTGTCTTCTTTGTGCTGTCCTGTCCTCTTCCTGTAAATAAATATCTGTGTTGTGTTCGTCAACTAAAGGACGGATCATTTTGTGTGTCATCATCTCTAACACCATACACAACCACTATATATGAGGTAAAAAAAACGAACCCGACGGATTTAGGATATAGGAAATCCGTAACAATATTAAAACAATATTTTATATATACGATTAATTCAAATAAAATTTCCGCCCTTTATAAACACCCCGAGTTTTTTGCGTATGAGATAAAAAATGTTTTTAAAAAAAAAAAAAAAAAAAAAAAAAAAAAAATTGGAATGAGGTGAAAGAAAATGCATTTAGCTAAACGAAAATCAAGCTCAAGGCTAACGAAAACTTCCTAAAAAGGAACATTTTCCCTCGTATTATCCTTTCCCGGAATTAAATCATCCGGAAGTGCTATTTCGGGCTCCTGAAAGGAAAAATAAATTTGATTATTTGAAGTAAAAAAATGCTAAAAAGGAAAAAAGCTGAAAAAAAAAACCCGCTATAACTTTCCCCGTTCACATCCCCTTTCTTTCGTGTCCACTTCTAGGGGGTCTGCCCTGATCACCACCCCGCGACTTTTTATGTTAAGAGAGAGTTGCACCACCCCACACCTCCGTTTCTAGGGCTCGTATGGCCCCTTTCCGGTATGGTATAGATGTAGGTGGACTAAATAAAAATATATATATAAGACAAAATTTTACTAAGTAGCTAAACATAGAATTTTTTTTTTTAAATTGAAGAACTGGAGGCTAAAAGCAAAATTATAAAGTTATAGAAATCGATATAAACATTGTAAAAAAACTGAAATTTTAATCATATTCCACATGCATTTTAATTTTTAATGAGTATTTATTTACTTTCTTTCTTATTATAGTTATTATATCTAAATTATTTCTATTGTTTTTAATCTCTCATCTTTCTTTCATATTCAGATGTTTTGTTAAAAATATTATCCTTTTAGAATATCTTTTTTTATATAAACGTGCTTTATATACCTTTTTTTCAATTATTTGTTTCGCTTTTTTTCTGAATTCATTTTTTAATTTGTTAGTATAACATTTATTAATTCTGGTTGGCAATTTTGCTCTCACACACTACAAAGTGATGAATCTCATAAAGGAATACTAATGTGATTAGCTAATATTTATTGAAATGCTGAATTTCTTTAGGAACATATAATGATAGAATTTCGAAATTTCAGGAAATCCAGCAATTGAAAGGGAAATCGATTTAATATATTTCATCATAGCAAAAATGAAATTTACAAAAAAAACGAAGCCAAGTTAATGATATATCCAATTCAAACAAATTTCACTAAATTAAAAAAAAAGAATTGTCTAAATCATTGATATCACAATAATATAAAATGTGATATTAATAATAATGCTAAATTTAGAATCTAATAGTCAATATATACTATTAAAATATGCATATGAATGATTTAATTTCTTTTTTTGTTATTCCTTTCATTGTTTTTACAAGGGTAAAATATTATAATGAATTTCATATTTGATGAAAACGTTTTACATTTTCTTTCTTCAATGATTATATTTATTCCAAGCAAAAAATAGCGCTTACACTCCAAGATTTTGGCAGCAGAAAATATGAAATATTCACAATCTACAAAGCATAAACATATTTTTGGATGTAACGCTTTACCTTTAAAAGTGTTTGAATTCCCAAAGCCAGGTATGAAGTCTTCACATCTCATGTTTCTTAAACATTTTTGGGAGACAAACACCAAAAGCGAAAAAAAAAAATAATAATATTCTAAGGTTTCTGTCCCTGAACAATTCAATTTTTAGGATTCCGTTTTGTATTTATCAAAGAATATTTTAGAAGATCGTGGGTGGCAACCATGCATTCAATTGGGATGTTCATTTATTGTAGTATTGGAGAAAAATTCAGACAATTTTTTTCTTTCAAATTCTTTTCCAACTTTTCCTTATTTTTAGAAAATGTTGCCAGTTAATACATACATATATGGATTTCGTTTACAGAAAGGATACCAATTTAATATTTCTATCTCTTTGATCATTTTCGTAAGCGTTTATGAAAAAAATATCGTGGTTGTTAGTGGTGGATATGTGGGCGTTGCATTGTCTGAAATTTGATGCTATTTTGGAAAGTTCCGTTTCATTCGAACAGAATTCTCCAGAATGACTGATAGAAGTTTGAAAATAAAAGTATCAGCAATTTACGTTTGAAGTCGATAATTAATTACATATGAGTATTTATGAATATCATTATTTAATTATAGTAATTTTTGAGAACACAGTATTTTTTCATATTATCATGAAGATGCAAAAAATAATGTCACAAAATAAGAGTGTGTCAAGTTTATTAGCTTTAAGCAACTTGTAACATGCAGGTTTGATTCACTGCTTGTGGAACTCAGAATTTATGCCTTTATAGAATAATCTAGAATTATGAAGAAAAGCATAGAAAGTTCTAGAAACTTCTCGAACGTTAAAAAATGAATAATAAGCAATTCAAATTAAATTTCAACCTTTAAATTAATGCACCTTGGTTGACATTGGAAGACCCAACTTTGAGTTTTCCAAGCACATACTTTGCCTCACAGCCACACTGACTACGTGCTGATCTTCCTTTTGCAACAGTATAACGATTTTATCGGTATGAAATTTTAAGCCAAAATATTATGTTTCTTCTGCTTCAATTCTATGTGAACTTATGGAGAAATCAGGCATCATCAGAATAATCTGATTTTACATGTATATCTGATTTTAATTTTGGCTGGTTTGAAGCAGCGCAGATGGCAATAAAATGAATAATGAGCAAATGATGTTCAGCCATTGATATATATATATCTAATTTTTCCACCAGATTTTAATTTTTTTATTGCATTTCATGTGTTTGACATAGCAGTATCGCGTCTTCCCCGGATCTGGGTTTTCCAGGTTCGAATCCTGATTCTTCTTTTATCTGTAAGATGTGTGACTGATCAACCCCCCACCTCTGTATAAAAGGGTTGTGCTAGCGGATGTACGTCTCAACTTCATTTGAGTTAGAAGTCAGACTGCTGCTTTTTGGTACTCTGGGGTCTTTATCTTCAGAAGCTAATGTAGCCCTTTCCCGTGTTAACACGGGCATCACATCCTTATCATCGTACTACCTTTTAATTCATGAAACGCTTGATTCTATTATTAAATAATATTGAATCTTTGGTAAGGAAAGCTTAGTTTTATTTATTACTAGCCGCCTTTGGCGACCAGTTGATTCGCCATGAGTAATGCGTTCTAAAATCTTCAATTAAGCCACATATTCATTAGCCTTGAAGTAATTCCGTGCATTGATTGGCCTGAAATTAAAAATGTTTTTTTCCGTGATGTTGCCAAAATATTAAATATGTTATTTTAAAGAAAGCGAAAAAGGAAAAAAAATTATTTAATAAATGATTTAGATGTTGCAAACGATTATAGAAACCTTGGCTTGCATTTATTTTTTTAGAAACTCTCACATTTTATAATGGGAAAAAATATTGAATTAATGATACAGATATTGCAAACAATTATAGAAATATGCCATTAAGTCGGGATTTCAATGCATATCCTGTCTAAATTCAATCAAGTTTACCGTAAAGAAGATTTATTGAATTAATTATTTAGATATTGCAAACGATCAGTGAATCCTTTGCTTTGCATTTATTTTTTAGAAAATATCACATTTTATATATTTTTTATTTTATCCAGTCACGCGTTAAAAGTTGCATTTCTTTAGACTTGATTTACGATGATAGTTTTATTTTATTCGAACTACCGGCATTCTTTTACTTTATCCAGTCACGTGATAAAAACATGGTTAAAATATTTCTTTAAAAATTCGTTAAAAATAGAAGCTTACGTTATAAACCAAAAAACTGATACCGTTAGAAACCTTATTTTTTTATCTTTAAATTGATGTTAAAGTCATGTTTGTCCGATAATATTTTCGGAAGTTATAGCGGAAAAACGTCAAAATTTCGCTTAAATTTTAATTCATTCAAATTCTAATTATGAATTCGAAAAAAGGTCTCCGAGGTGCACATTCCCGACCTCCAAGGTATACATGTACCAAATTTGGTAGCTGTAGGTCCAACGGTCTGGCCTGTAGAGCGCCAACACACACAAACACGCACACACACACACATTGAGCTTTATTATAAGTATAGATTATTATTATTATTATTCTGTAAAAAATGATCATGAACACATAATCGTCATCATCATTTCATTTCATGTGACCAACTGTGGTTGAAAAAATTCATCAAAATTTATATTACAAAATAAAATTCTTCTTACATGATACTTTAACATTACAATTATTTTTTTTACTTATTTGTTAACAAATTTGATTGAACTAAAAAATATTTTTAAGACATTCACATTTAAATAAAAAGTTGCACTCCAGCTAACTAAATCAATCATTAAAACTGACTGATTTATGAAAATTGACTATCTCTATTCTGTAAAAATGCACGACTTTACTTCTATCCGCCCACTATCTTAATGAAATTACGCCAATCAGAGTTTGTCTAAAGATAATTATTAGACATATGAGTGTGTATTTGCGTGTGCGTAAGTGTTGGAGTTCTACACGCCAAACTATATGACCTAGAGCTACTAAACTCATATAATTTAGAAGATAAGAATGTATATCTCAGAGCAATTTTTCAATTCCTACTATTAGTTCATCTTCTCCCTATAT
>JAPMOQ010031596.1:2997971-3106649 GCA_026543055.1 Argiope trifasciata
AGCAGCTCAATCGGTAAAATGCCAAGATTTCTGTTTCAATGAATTCAATCCTTGCGATAATCACCAAATTTTTTTATAAATAATTTTTTGATAATTATTTCATAATAAGTAACTAAAATAATATTTTTCTTTGTTGATCTAAGAGGGAATTGAATTAATTTTTTTGTATAACTTGTTTTTAAAAATTTAAATTTTGATTAATTAAAGATTATATATATAAATATGAATGAATAAAAAATTATTGTTATATATATATATTATAATAATAATTATTATTATTTATTTAAATGCACTTCTCGCTAATGTATCATTTATAATTTTATTTATCAAGTAAAAGTAAGGTGCATTCTCAATTGTTTGAGCCGCTGTATAACTTGGGCTTGAATTTATTATTTCACACTCTGTTAAACCTCAAAATGTCATCTTTTCTTCAAAACAACAGGCATATCACTTTTCATATCGTTATTTGACGTCCGATTCCCGAAACTGTTTCCTCAATTGTTTCTTGGAACACGCCCTCAATAAAAGATTCAAAGACAAAATTAAGAGAATACTTAAGGCTTAATTGATTGACCCTCCAGATTGATCAAGTAGCGGGGACTTGTGTGCCTTCGAATTGTATTTAGAAACATTGTGAGTTAGGGTGGGATACTTACCCTCAATCACTTTAGAAGGAGCCAGTCACTCGAGATCTAAGGACAACTTGGCACCTTCTCTAGTTGGCGCCAAAAGCAAGAGTTGAATTTTTTTTTTCTCCAGTTGTTCCGACTATTGTTATATTATTCATTTTGAGACATTAGAACTTTTAAAAATAAATCAAATTAATAGGACGATTAATGTCAAGGTTTTTTTTGTTCGACATTCATTCTTAGTTTTGATAGCAATGGCGCCAAAAAGAACTTGTGCCACATGACTGAATCAATGCTTTAATAGAGCTTTGAATATGCTCATTTTCTGAATAGCTTCCACTTTTATTTTATCTTTGATAATGCTTTAATTCTTAAAAAATAGTTTTTTTAAATTTTTGAAGAATGAAATCGATTTAGCACAGTTTATAAAACAATTTTTATTGTTCTATTCATTTATTGCGAATCCATTTCAGTTCCAATAATATTGAGAAAATAAATCGTCTGCCTAAAGAATGAGTTTCAAATATTTGAATGGATTATTTTTAATTGGTTTCTTGTATTTATTTTGGACACATTTGCTGATTTATTTGATGATTTAATAAACATTTGAAATGTAAAAAAATAATGCTAATTAATATTATTTCAAAAATCAAATATATCTATATCTATGTATTTATTGATCTATATCTATATAATTAAATTTCTGTATCTATATATTTATATTTCTCTCTCTAGGTATATTACTTGAAAGCAATATCTAAAAATTAATCAAAAAATGTTTTAGCAAATTTTGCTTTTTATTTGCTGGCAACCAATATTTTTGAGATCTAGAATCTTTATTCTGTCACAAATTTTAAAACGTATCTTACTACAAGGTTTTCATAACTCAAAAAGATTTTAAAGTAAGTGGTGCCTTTGAAATATTTATTTAAGAAGGTATTTTCCATAATTAATTTACTTGCTTACTATTTTATTTTTCATTTTTCGATTTCATATAAATTACCTTTCTTAAAAGTAAATATTAAATATAATTAATTATATGTTCTGACTCTCAAAAAGAATTAATTGCTAATTTTTTTTTATTTGACCAGAAATTATTTTAATTTGATAAAAGTTTACAAATTCTACTAATCTCCAAATCTGTTTTTAAATTTATGATTCTAACATTTTTTCAATGTATACGATATGTAATATTTAAGCATTGTAGCATGATTAAATTGTATTGTTGATTATTCAACTAAAATATTTCCCAGTTATATTTGCTTTTTAAAATTCGACATAAATATTTCTGTTTCTATTTATATTATTTTATATTTCTGAATATTTTTCTGTTATAAAAAGTATGATCTAATGCATTTTCAGAATTTTCTGTACATTTTAGTTATAATTAAAGCGAAATTAGCTATCTTAATATGAATTCAGAGTTGTCTACTATATGCAAGAAACTTGAATTATAATATACGTTGAAGTAATTTTTCTAAATACGTTTTTATTTCTCAATAAAAATTAAAATAATATAGTGGTAAAATATAATATTGCCATTTAATCATTGTATTCAAAAGAATTTATTTCTTTCTTCATGGGGTAAAAATAATCGTTTGCCAGAAATAAAAAATAACAAAAAACGAATTCCATTCCATTAAAAAAGACAAACCATTAAAAAACAATTCCATTAAACTAATTTGATTTTAGCATCGAGTACGCCTTAATTTAAATGATTTGATTTAAAATTTTTAGTTTGGAAACTGGCAAAACATATGATTTGATATTCTAAAATTTTATCTATTTTTTATTTGGTAAATCATAAATATGATGAGATTCCATGTAAAAAATAAAAATTACGAATATGAATATATCACTTACAACTTGACTTTTAGGTATGGATTATTTATATTTTAATTCTAGTATTGTTTTTTCTCTATTTATTCTATTAACTTTTCTTGTTTATTCTAGAATTTTCTTGATGAATAGTAAAGAATCAACAAAGAATTCTTAGTCCAAATCATTTCATTTTTATTTAGTTATTTATTTAAAAATTTTATATGGAATTGTAATTTAATTTTAGGAAAAATAAAAATAAAATAGTTCAATATTAACCATAATTATTTATAATAGAATGCATAATTTAATTAAAAATATTTTTTTTTTTACATTCAAATATAATATATTCTCTCTTTTACATTTTCCAAAGGATCAGTTGAATAATGTGGTGTAAATCAAGGAACATCATTTACATAATTGAAAATGCTCAGAGAAAAATGAGGTAAGAATTTTGTAAATGCACATTATTAATATTATCGAGTATTCCTTTCTTATTCGCAACTACTTACATTAAATAAATATTCAATGTAAAATAATTGTTAGTATTGTTCTGCATTTGTAATTTCGCCTATTCATCAATTAGGAGAAGGGAAGTTAAAGAAGTGGACAATATATTATTTAAGTTTGGCTATCTATATAAATAAAAATGAATGTTTGTCTGTATGTCTCTTTTGCGCTGCCGTATCATTCATCCGATTGCGATAAAACTTAGAATACTTATTATTTACAGTTACGAGATGATTATAGGCACAGTACAATTATCTAATATATAAAAAATATTTTCGCATGTATTAACCAAGATTATTATTATCAAGATAACTCACCAAGGAGACACAACTTTTTCAGTAAAGATGCTAAATTTAAGTTGTGAAATTTTAATTAAAATTTTAATAACAGTTTAACGTTTTTACAGTATTTTCAGGAAATATTAGAGTACACAAAATTTTGTATCATTTTAACTTTCAAAAAATTATGAATGCAACTGCATCAGCAAATTTATGGGATAAATATTTTTTCTGTGTTTAATCAAAGAAAATATTATAATCTGATTTTCTAACATTAATCTTGAGAATTCTGAACGAATATTAAACGAATCATGTAAAAAAAATAGTTTCTTCCCTTTCAATTCTCAAAGAACATCAAGCATTACAATTCTATAAGAATATATAAATCTATTTTATAAAAATGAATTATTGTTTGTTCGTACTTAATGCGCTGGCGAACTATTTCAACGATTCCCATTCAACTTAGTTAACTCATTTCTTGCACTAGCGTGAAAGTTATATACAGAGTACAATTATCATATCTATGATTTAAAAATAATTGTTTGTTCGTACCTTATACGCTGCCGTACTATTCAACCGATTTCTATGTAATTGGTCAAATTATTTGTTGGGCTTGAGTGAAAGTTGTAGACATAGTACAGTTATCATATCTGTTACATAAAAATGAATTTTTGCGTGTTCATATCCTATGGGTTCCTGTACTGTTCTGTAAAAGCTATTGATTGCATTTTCACGAATGCTATATTTTAAAATTGATAATTGACAAAAGTCACGCAGCACATCCCAACGGAATTAATAGCACATATATCAAACAAAAGAAAATTGTTATGATTAATGTCAATTAATGTGAAGGAAATGAAATCAAAAATATTTTGTGAAAGCGCTAAAACCACTTTTAGTTGCGAGGGGTGATCCAAAAAAATAGTTTACAAGTAGTAGTTTACATTTGGAAAATAGAAATTGTGAATGTGAATATTGAAACCCCGAATGGTAGCAGATGACGTTTATTGTCTTAAGGCCTTATCACACGGCAAAATATTTTCGGCACTTTCCGTCAGCAAACGACAGCGAAAGTGACGTCACTTGTGTGACGTTACTTCAAAGTTTCACATGATTGTTTGAATTTCGTTTGCGGACAATATTTCCGACGACATTTGCTAGCCGTTTAGAAAAAGTTGTCGATTATGAAACTTGCTTGACCGGTTTTTGAGGGTAGAAACGAAAAAGGCCTTTAGACCGGTCGTTCGAACAGATAGTGTTAGTACTGGATTCTGAAATAGCTCAGTAATAGCGAGACGTGTAGAGAAGTGGTCTCGCACAGCGGAATGAGCAGTGATACGATTTCTGTGGGCCAAACATGTGCCCCCATTGGACATTCGCCGACAAATCGTTGAAGTGCAAGAGGAGCGAAGCAAAAAGTAAAAAATAGGTGGCGAAATGGTGTCGTTCTTTTCAACCTGGCAGAGAGTTTGCTGGAGAAGTTTAGGTGGGGGATGTGGAGCCACCTCCCCTACAGCTCCGATTTAGCTCACAGTGACTATTACTCCCTTTCTCCGACATTGAAAAAACACTTATCAGAAATAAGGTTCATATCAGGACTTTCTGTAAAACACATTATTAACACTAAGTGTGCGCGCTTGTAAGCACGATAGCTGAAATGATTTGATCTAAATATTTAATATTGCCTGAATATTTGATATATGGAATTATGGCAGAATTTGTAAATTTCTATTAAATGAACGGAATACATTCGCAGAAAGTCTGCTCGAAAAGAGCTAGGTAAATTTAATTTGACTTACAGATATTGCAGCTTTTAAAATATAGGCATTGATCAAATTTTGAACCAGATTTGTAAACGGTTGATCATCAGTCAAAATGTACTTTTGCATTATATAAATGCAATAAATCATAAACGAAATGGTTTAAATCAATGAAATTTGGTATGTTATCTTATGATTACAGCTTTAGTTTTTTGTCAAAGTTGATGCCAATCGGCCGGTAAAAAGTCTGAAATACATATTATCACGATAGATACAGTAAGAATCTCAAGGATTTATATTTCTTGACTTTAGAGGATTTAAATTTCACGAATTTTATGCAAAGAATTCAAAACCTTACGCTAGATCCATAATTCTATGAGAAAGAAGGGATATTGAAGGATAGGTGCGAATATGCTTTTTGTGCAACTTCAATATTTATTAAAAACCTTTTTTAATCATAAATAAGACAACCCCCACAAAAATTATTTGCATTTGATTTTTTTTCTGAAGAAGTGTCGCTAGATAAATGCGTAATCTAAAATGCATAGCCTTTTCCTTCAGCTCAAATGAAAGCACCCAATAAAAGAAATGCAATAATCTATATACTTATAATAAAGCTCAATGTGTGTGTGTGTGTGTGTGTGTGTGTTGGCGCTCTACAGGCCAGACCGTTCGACCTACAGCTATCAAATTTGGTACATGTATACTGGAGGTCCGGAATGTGCACCTCGGAGCCCTTTTTTCGAATTTTTAATTAGAATTTGAATTAATTAAAATTTAAGTGAAATTTCGACGTTTTTCCGCTATAACTTCCGAAATTATTATCGCATAAACATGATTTTTACATCAATTTAAAGATTAAAAAATTAGCTTTCTAACGGTATCAGTCTTTTTAATTTATAACGTAAGCTTCAATTTTTAACGAATTTTTAAAGAAATATTTTAACCATGTTTTTATCACGTGACTGGATAAAAAAAAAGAATGCCGGAAGTTCAAATAAAAAAAATTATCATCGCAAATAAATCTAAAGCAATACAACTTTCAGCACGTGACTAGATAAAATAAAAAAACATAAAATGTGATATTTTCTAAAAAAATAATTGCAAAGCAAAGGTTTCTTTAATCGTTTGCAATATCTAAATCATTTATTCCATAAATCATCTTTATTTACAGTAAACCTGATTGAATTTAGACAGGATATGCATTGAAATCCCGACTTAATGGCATATTTATGTAATCGTTTGCAATATCTGTATCATTAATTTAATACTTTTTTCCTTTTCTCGCTTTCTTTAAAAAACACATTTAATATTTGGCAACATCATCGAAATTTTTTTTAATATTTTGGAAGCATAACCAATGATTAAAACTGACTGATTGATAAAAGTAAAGAATAATATTTGGAGAAGGTGTACTTTTAGAACTTTCCGTCCATCATCTTAAAGAAAATATTAATTTCAGGTCAATCAATGCCCGGAATTACTTCAAGGCTAATGAATATGTGATTTAATTGAAAATTTTAGAACGTTTTACACATGGCGAACCAGCTGGTCGCCAAAGGCGGCTAGTTAATAATATTTTATGGTTCAAGTTTCGTTTGTAAATTAGATGGGTTGGAAAAAGGACGATTTTTTGCTACCATGAGTAAATATTAAGAGTTCTGAGACTCCCTAAAAGTTGCTTATAGATTTATAATTTTTATAGTTAGAATACGGCGAACTTCATTCATCTAGTTTCGCTACCAATTTTAACGGCAATATTCACATACAAATGACCAGAGAAACATAACCATAATTTCGATGATAGTTTTTCAAGAATCAAGAAGACCTGAATCACGGAAATTGATTCTTAATTCTCAATTTTTCTCCGTTTTTAATATTTTCTCTATTGGTATTTTCTACATGAGAAAGTGAAGTTCTGAAAAGCCGCTATTCAACATTACAGCTTTGCTATCGGATAATTTCATTCATTTTGAATCCTGATACATGTTTTATATTTGCGTTGATTTCAAAAAAATTGGATCAAGATATTATGTTTTAGAAAATATTTTGAGAAACGCACAGCTTCTTTAATATTTTATTTGCAAGCAATCATTTGAATTAACCATTGTTTCGTAACATTCATTCGAGCGGATAGCTTACAATTTGTTTTCGTCAGGATGAATCCTTATCAGAATCACTTGATTTTTTTTAAAATTTGTACTGATTTTATGGTTTTCATTTTTTAACTTAAGGTGCCTTTTTTCCCATTTGTTTAACGAAATAAAATGACAGGTAGCTCCAAATTCTAGAATTTAATTACTTAATTTTTTAAAGAATGTTGTACTTAAATTAGCATTATATTTAAGGATGCTGCTTCATATTTCAAAATTTTGTCCTTCTATCGGAGCGTGGAAATTTAAAAAATAGAAGAATTTAGAAAGTAGGACCAAATTTATTTATCTTTAATTTTCATAATTTTACCGAAAACCATCTCAGAATAGCCTTAGTATTGCTAAGTAATAGCACTTAATAGCAAAATAATTAAACTACGCTATTTCGAAATGAATACAAATTTTTTGTTAATAGAATTAAAAACGATTTATTTTAAATTTTAACAATGTAATTATAAAAATGCTGTTGAACTATCTAAATAAATTTAAGTGTTTGATTTTTAAAGGAAAATAATCGCCCAATCTCTTTTTTAATTTGAGAAAATAGCTGAAAATCTAATTTGTCATCGGTCAGCTATTATAAGTCAGATTAAAACAATGATATAAATTTGATTTAATATCAAATTTAATTAAAAAATTTAAATTTAATATCAGTACTGAAGAATTAAAAATCTCAAGATAAATATTTTTCTTAAACGCAAAGCTTCTTTTGTAAGCAATAGACATAAACAGGAATATCGAAACATTCTAAAGCCAAATAATTTAGTTTTTTCTCTTCTGGGTGAATTCTTATCAGAATTGCTAGAATTCTTTAAATGTACAAAGATAATATTGTTATAGTTTTAGTTGTTCAACTTGGTAGGAATCTTTTTTTAAAAATTTCTTCTATTAGTTCACACTCTCCCCATATATATTTATTTATATATCTTGTTAAAATTTTCAATCTTTAACAAAATGCTTTTTATTCATCCGTTCAAGTTCAAATACATTTTTTAAACTTTTTGTGGATGATACTCGATGTTAATGCAATTTATTTAAATCTTAATTCATTCATTAAATTAAATTAATTTTTAGTGCTTGAAATAGAGTTTTAGCAGTTTGTAACGAAATTTGAAATCAACGGGCAGGAGCTCTATCGGTATAATGGAGGATTTCAATATTTTTTCAAGGGTAGGTGAAGAATGCGAGTTCAGTTCTTGCGAAAATCAATCACTTTTGGATACTTAATAATTTTTTTTTGATAATCATTTAATTAAAAGTAACTAAAATAAAATTTTCTTTGTTGACATACTTAGAAATTGAATTAATTTTTAAAAATATTAGTTGTTTATTTGTTTAACGTGGTGGAATTTTTTAAAAAACTCAGAAAGGTATCCTGCCGCTTAATATCTTATTTTTCGACTAGATCTTTTTTTTTTTTCTTTTCACAGATGTGCCTAATGACATCTAAACCATTTTCGCTATCTCTACCCTCTTCCAAATCATTACTAAATCGTCAACAACTCCATTAACACTCTCGGCCTATTCAGACTTCCTGGGCTTTGCTTCGGCCCATACTTCTCCGAGGAAGGCACTAAATAAAAATCCGTGCACCCTCATCTATAAATCTAACTTCCCGCCGCAGCATCTTCTTGGCTCCCATCCCTGCTCGTGGGATTTTCTTCGCCCCCCCCCCCCGGGACGCATGCGTAGCGGCCCTCACCCACACCAAAAGGATGGGAGGACTTCCCTCATTGGTGGGGGGGAGGAGTCACCAAAAACTTTTTCGAACCAAAAAAAAAAGTTTTATTTCGTGGTGCAAGTTTTGTTTCGTTTTTGATTTGTTTATTTTATTTTTGCGGTGTGCGTATGTACCTCTGCTGGTGACATGGTTGAGGACAGTTTCATGTGAGCATGGCTAGGGATGGGAAGAAAAGACGGTTATTTTGATTTTTGAGTAGTGTTGAGTTTGGTATTGACGAGTGAAGGGATACTTTGCGCTGGCATTAAGATTGTGTGGCTAAGTGCTGGATCAGTGTGTGGATATATCAGTGTTGTCAGCACATTTGAGTGGTAACAGGTAAATGTATATTCCAATATTCATTTCTTCCGGATGAAAAGTGCATTTTTTATCATTCGCAATACTTTTGTAAATAAAGCTACATGTTAGTTAAGGGGCTATAGGACCTCTGAATCTTTGATTTTGGGGATTTCTTTTAACGATTTCATTTGATAACCGAAACCATTCCGAACAATTTGTTTTGGTATTACGCAGTTTTTTTTATGTTTGTTAGTTAAAAAGATATTGTCAAAAACATCAAGGTCATTGTTGACTTTTCCCTCAAAAAAGTTTATTTTAAAATCATTTTGCTAATGGATTAAACGAAAATGGTTCATCGCATCAATATGAAAATTTCCTGGTATACTTATGCACATGCAATAAAGAAAATCATTTAAAATCAAAGTACTACTCTGCACACTTTTTTTCTGTGCTTGCTAATAAGTAAAAATAAAAATGCTTTTAGAGCATTTATAATGCTTAAGCAATATAAGAAGTAAAATAACTCCAATAAATTTATAAAAATATTTATCATTTTGTATGTTTGTCGTTAGGAGTAAATTGGAGTCCTATTTGTTAATATAAACTGCATATTTTCTGAAAAATTTTGCGTGCAAACAAATTCTGTCTTCCACAATTTATACGGAACATATTAGTTTTCCCATACATTTTTATTAGGGAGATTTATTTCACCGACTTAACAATTCATAATTACAAGGTTATAATTAAATGTTTTATAAAATTCTGGTAAGAAATATATTAAATTTACGAATTCTTTTCTTACTTTAGGAAGAGTCACATTTGACCCTGAGGCCTGTTTCAGCCATTAAAAATATACAGCACTTTAAATGCTTTTTCAGTTCAACTCCATTGAAATAAGAATAGAAAATAAACTGTAGCAATTAATATAGAAAATGAGACATCGATTTTTTTTTTTTTTTTTGCACAATGCAAACAATAATATCAAAATTTTATATTTTTGTCTGCCTTATTAGAGGTTGTTTTTAGTGAATTTCACGTAGTTAGAGTGCATTAAAATCTTAAATGTAATAATTAATTTTTTAAAAAGTCATTTTGCAAAGAATATTGCATACTTTTTTCTCACAATAATATTAAACAAAACCCCTTTTTCTCGATGAATATTTCAAGAAATTCTACCTCAGTTTAGAAGAATTTGGAAGACGAAAAGGGAAGTCAAAAGTAATTTAAGTTTAAAAAATAATTTAAGTTTAAGTAATTTAAGTTTTAAAGTTTAAAATAATGTCGTTGAACTATAAAGTAATCAAGCTTTTTATAGTTCAATTACATTATTTTAAACTTAAATTATTTACAATATCTGTAGGTAGATTCTCAATATTGTTTTAATAGTATTCACATAAAAATACTTTTAACTTCAATAATCAAATATTTATTCTCACAATGAAAATCTTAAAATAATTATATTAAGATTTTATTTAAAAATTTGAGCCTAAGAAATATCTAATAGTTTTTCGTCTCAGATATATTTTATTTTGAAAACAATTAATATTTTTTAAGCTCGAAACAGTGTTTAACAGAACACTATTCTTCTTCCTGCATGTCAGGAAAAGCATATTAGTTAGGGTTTTTTTTCTATTTAAAAATATTTTAAATGAAAACTTGTTTGATCAGATATCCGAAATAAATAGGTACATCAAAAAACCTTTGGAATCATTTGAACATGTAGACATACTTATACTCATATTGACGTGATTGGAATAATAAACACCACTTCACATGTTGATATATATATATATCACCTTCAGCATTGATATATTTATTAGATACATTGAATTTACCCCCATAGCTTATCCTACGACAAACACGTTTAGTTTTTCTACGGGAATGGGTTTTTAGATATGATATGCCCGAGTCATCGAGATACCAATTTCGAAAGTCATTTGTTTCACGACATTTTAGATGCTGGGATCATACAAAAATCGTATTACAGTTATCGTCATAAGATTAGCGATCCGATCATAAGAATATATCGGTAGTTTATGGCTGCATAAAATTATAATTTTTTTTAAATTCTCCCTTTTTCTTTCCTTTTCATCTTGTGCTCATTCAACTGTTTAGATAATTCAACATTACAGAAACCGGGAGTGCAAGATGTTGTTTGTTATATTATGTCCGATTGTACGGTAGATCGAGTAGGAGCGTTACTATTGTTTTTTGGTATATGATACATATTAAAACCGATTTGGATGAGTCTATCTACATAACTATATGGGATATCGTATAGATTGCCGGAAAAGTTTCTTAAGGCAATTTCATAGTTCCACGGGTTTCCAGTCTGGTTCTGTTCCTCTGGAGTAATAAGCAGCAACTTTGAACAGTTCCGACGACGAACTAAAACATTCTTCTAATAAAATATTTGTACCCTAGGAGTTGTCAAAATCATCGCACGAGTTTGTAGGTGTAAACAGGGGTGAAAAGGCCATTTCAGAAACTATACTCTGGTCCTCACCTAGTTCTGAAAAAATGCACACACATTTTTTGATTTAATAATCAATTATCAGAAAATAGTGATCAATGAGAATCTGACGAAGACAGCATTAAAAAAATCAAAACTTAGAGGACGTCCATTCTAGTATCAGTTTGGATATTCCAGTATTTGCTACTCGTACTGCTTATGCTTTTGAGTCAGCTGTATATTTTCAAATCCCATGACTTTCAAATTCGCCGAGGATAGGCATTTGGAGATTTTTTCGGCTTTTTCAATGATATTTATTGTGTAGTCATCGGGCGGCTGTAGATTTCTTAATGGCACTTCACACTTTCACACGAGGCGGCTGACTAGCGCAAGTCTTAAATAGTAATACAAGCACTAAATATGACATAGCTACAACACGACCATGCATTTCATCAATTCAGATTGTTTCTCATCTGAAAATCCATGTTTGAACTTACTGGTTCCAACTTACCTCCTCTCTATGTATCCCCTCCTCTTTTACTACTATCAGCGGCTAGAATGTCTAACCATTGTAACCTGTCGAGTACATGATAAAACTTTTCAATTTAAATTGCATTTTTTATCATGCTACTTCACCTAACCTCCTTCAATACTACAGTAATAATGAAACTGAATGCTATATCCATAGAAATTTTTTTATTTTTTATTAAATAGGTGAGTTTCCTTTATATTCTGAACTGCCCGATCGAAATTCAGTGCCCCATTCGAAAATTCTGTAAAATAATTGTTTATAATTCTTATATTTATCTAATTGGTGTATTCGTTAGCAAAAATATGAGGTAACCATTATATAATCTCTAACTTTCGTTTTTTTAATATACTCCTTAGAATTATAGAATTCTAAACTATAACTCGCTTTTTAAAGATTTTTAAATAGTTATTGAAAAAAATTAAAATGTTAAATGCAATTTTAAATTGACTGACTTTTGAAAGAAATTCTAAAAATAATTCCTCCCCAGGTCATCATTTCTTTACTTTAAATTTCCCGATATTTATTCTTAAGTGAGATTCTCATCTATATAATTATAGATGAGAATTTATAATCTATTCATCTATATAATTATAGATGACAGTTTAGTTTAGGTTTATCAATATCATATTTGGTCTCGGATTCATCTGTTTTCTTAAAATCAGAATCACTTTGAAAATGTCCTCTGTAGTTGAAGAATTAATTCAAATTTCGTTATTCTCTTTTTTTTTCAAATCCATTATTTTTAACGCTTATCTTGGCAAGAAAAATCATTGTACTGTTTTTTATTCATTATTATTATTCAAAAGACAGTAAATATTTGAGATATACTAAAACATTATTTTTTTCTCTTTATGTTTGATTTTTATCTATTCTATAGTAAACTTATCATCTTGACCATCTTAACATTTGAAAATTTCCAAATGAACTTAGTGGCTTTTAAAATACACAAGTACCGAATTCGTTAACTACCGTTGCAATTTAGCATGAAAGTGAAAGATAATAGTTATAAAGAGGTTACTATATTTGAATAGTTATTAATATTACTTTTAAGGTCAAAACATTTTGTTGATATTAATATCTTTTAAATATCTTGAAATATCTTTAAAAATATGCGTGAAATATTTCTTAATATGCTCGAAATATCTTTTAAAAATTGACAAATATATACCAATTGCAGAAATAATAAGATTTCTTACTTACCATTCTTGAGTAGGCATATTATTTTTATAAATGAATTAACTCCTCGCAAAAATGAAGTAAATGGATTATCATTTAAATGTTTTATAAATGATTGTATTACGAATTAATAATAAATAATAGTTAATTTTAAATGAAAATAATATCGTGAATTGCTTTATTTATATGGAAATAATATTTAAAAACATGTATTCAGTAATAGCTCGATTAAAAATTTATGAAAGACCATGGATGAAAGAGTTATATCTTTGTTAAACAGTATAAATTTTCTTAAAATTGAAAGAAATATTATTTTTATAATCGATTATGCAAAATCTGCGAGAGTGGTTTTCCCAAAACTTTTTTGCATACTTTCTAATATAAATGCTATCCTGCCTTGCTTTCCCGGCTAAAATTATGATTATTATGTTGGTAAGATCGCGAACCTCTTGACTAGCATTAGTGAACAATACTTACGAAATATTGGGTATGTATTTTTAGGTTTGAATCTAGTATTTTCTTTGAATCTATCGTATGATCTAGGAGTTTAATCCCAAGCATACTTCTAATAAATAAGTATCTATTAAATGTATATTTTGAATGCCCTTTTATCGACAGATTCAAACTAAAATTCAAGGCGGAACGACAAATATAGTCACAAGATCACATTCTGAATTTCATTTATTTAATTCAATGCCTTTTTCAATAGTTTTTTTGACATGTAGATCAATAATCAATCGTTTCACAAATTTGATATGATTCTTTGTTTAGAATTCAATATACATTTAGATATTACAATTTGTGTATTTTCTAAAATATATAGTGTTCACTTTTTCTTAATGGATTTTAGTAAAAATTTGATTAATATCTGTAAATTTGGTGTAGAATCTATTTCCTAAATTTCGTCTGTCTAGCTCAAAGCATTCTTGAGTTTTCGGTCTTTGCAGATAGGGAGGCATGCTTCCAAAAACGTGCATTGTGGACTGAAGGGAAATCTGATTCTCAATATTTCGAGTTCGAATTTTTCTTGATTATAATACTGTCTCTTCATAATCGAGAAAGTAAAAATTAATTTTTTAAATTCAATTATTTCAATTCATTGAATAATTTCATTATTTCAAATTTGTGGGACTAGTTTTTCTTTCAATTTAACGTATATGCTGTCGATTGGTATTTCATTGAAATAATTTAATTCAATAACATTTTTGAATAAAGGATTCAAGCGACGGTAGGTGGATCTTAAGTGAGAGTTATGGAAACAGTTTATGAGAATTTTTTGTTGAATGATTTTGGTTTGAAACTACAATTTTTATATAAACAGATTAAAGTTGAGAATCTTTTTAATACTATACTTGATTTACTAATGTACCTATTCTTGATAACAATTATTTTCTGAATTTTGAGGTTGCCAACGAAATCGGTACATTCATGCACATGTAATTTCCCACAAGAAATTGAATGAATTTTTAATGCTACATATAATAAGTTGTTAAGTTGTTAGTCTGATAAACAACGAATTTATTTGCACAATAAACATTACTGTGTAATGCAGCAGAAATAATCTACATAACTGTAACGTGAAATAATCAACTGTAACTTGAAAAACACTGAAGCATATTTTTGTGGAAAGCATAAAATTATGCGGAAATGTTGTAACAACAAACATACGCATATATATATAAAAGAAAATTTCAAAATTTTTAATTTTATCTTTTGATTTATCAAAGAAAAGGTATTAGGAGATATTTTTGTCATAAATAGAATTTTTGACGAATTCGAATCGAATTGAAGACATTCGAAGTATTCATATTTCTTAATATTGCTAGAGAACGGACTCCAGTCTTAAAAATACTATTGTTAGTAGGTCCAAAGAAATTTAGTCAGTAACATGGATACCAAAAAAATTTATCTTTAGATTTTAATGAAATTTTTTTTTGTTTAGTCACTTTACAATTAAGGCATAAGTAACAACGATCTCCCAATAGAAAAAATCTTAACATTAACAAGAGAATTTTCTTACAAATCTACTATATTTGGCTCAAAAAGTCATATAAAACTCGAGAACTGCAATCTGTTTTGTTTCAGGAAAAAAATTATCGATCTGTTAAAACCCTTTTGGTTTTACATGTATTTTGAAAGGGATAAAATAGAATAAGAAAATAATCTTTGGAAAAAGATGGAGGTTTTTATTAGCTTTTTTATGGTGATCGCTTTTCATAAGAGCTCAAAAATGCTGGGAAGTATGAAATTTTCAAGCAAAAAATTCCAGAAAATAACTGTATGTTATCATTTTTTTTTCTTTTATTGATCTTGTGCAAGAACTATATAGAAAAACATTATAATATTTTCTATAAAGAATAGGAACGAAAGTCATATTTTTAACCGAAATTGATTCATTCATCGAAAAATATAGACGATAGTTATACATTTTTAGAACGATTTCGAAAAGAAATTTTAAAAAACACCAACACATTTCATTCAATGTGTTTAAATGAAACAGAGGTTTATTACAAATCTGGCAACAGCTTATCATTCGAAATGAGAAATATCGTCTGTTATTGTTATTCTTCTTTCAATAAGTCGCTTGTAAACAAATTGTGGATTGAAGGATACATTTCTGCGCTTTCTGAAACGAAATATTCCTATTCCATGATTAAAAAATCGAGTGAAATTCCTGGTATTAAAATTTCCAAGAGCAAAATATTCGATATTATTCATCTAAAAGTGAAAAACCTGCATTTATTATTTTTACATGGAAATAAGATTTCAAATAAGTATCAGGAAAATATACGTACTGTTTCAAGTATATGTCTAAAATTAAATTGTTGGGAATAAAAGAAAACCCACTGGATCAAAATCATTTTCAAAGTCTTTGAAGACATCAGTAGTAACAATAAATAAGGTAATAAACACAGATTTACAGTTAAAAATTAAAAAAAAATAATACCATCTTTTGCTGACGCATATGGCAAAACGCAAAAAAGGTTTGTAGAAGCCTGTTTGAAAACTATTTAACTGAAAATAAATGGAAATATGTTTTAACCCTTGATGAATTCTCGAACTTTAAATTTTAATTGAATATATCCGATATAATTCTAAAAATATGTGAACAATCTCTGCAAATGCGTAATACTTTCTTAAACTATTTTGGGATGGTTAACTATTAAGGGTAATGAATTGTTTTAAAGGGATTAGAATAAGAAAATCAGAAACTTACATAGTTTTGCTTAGTGAAGAATTAAACTGAAAATGTAAATAACTGGGATTATATCAACCTTCTCCATGAATTGTACGAATTATTTTTGGGTTTGAGAAATTTGATTAAAACATCGCCTACAGAGTCGATCAATTTCAAAAACGGATTGCAAGTAAGCAAATGAAAAACTCTGCATATACATTTTCATTTAATAAGATTCTATAATAAACCTCAAATGCTGTTAAGATTATTTATAAATTCTAGATGTAGAGTAAATAATTTAAAACGTGGGCGAATCGTACTTACTAAACCGAAGGCGAGATTTTTCCTGTTCGGAACTTCTAAAAGAAGATACCTTTTAATTAATTTTAATTTTAATCTTTACTGAAATAGATTGAGATATCAAAATTCGAAAAACTGAAATAATACATTTCATTTTGGGTCGTATTGAAAGAGCCGGTTTTAATATTTCTCTCTTAAAAAATTAAAATGTTATTTTAAATAAAATTGTGAAATAAAATATTACAAGCTTTTTTAATATAATCTGACAAATCTGCAAAATTAAAACAGTGTTATTACATTGGTATTTGGGCAAGTTTGAAGGTACGATACTTTTAAATTAAATGAAAAAAATAAATTAAATTTCGAACCTGACTTTTCAAAGTTAAGTTATTTGTTTTAGGAAGTGTTTACTATGCAAATTCGATGAACTCGAATCGTATGACTACGTATACGTTAAAGATCTTTAAGAGAGCAGTGAAGAGATACCATATTATGTGGTTAACCTGCTGTATAGCCAATTTAAGATGATTTGCCAAGTTTTTATAATGAAATATTGGGATTCGAAAAGTTGTAATTTTAAAAGTTGTTCTCCAAAGTTTGGTGACGTTAACTTATGTTGAATTTTATTTAAAATTCAACCTATTATTTTTTGCTTCAAGAACGAGATAATGAACTTTTTCTTGAATAAATATGGTTTTTATGCATACTGCTCACCTCATTGTACTTCCTCGGCAATAAATTCTTCTGCCAAGCTTTGTTAACTTTCGGGTCAGTGTAACCTGAATAATAGCAATTGGTAGCAAAGAAACATTATTTTTAAAAAAATGCTTTGACTTCGGGGTCCACCGAAGTTGCATAGGTAGACTCATATTTTATTTGTATTTTTGTAGTACTTGGAATTGGAAGATAAGACGTCCTGAGTAAATTTTGAAATCAAGTATCAACTTACAGGAAGATATAAGCCATTGTTACTAACGAAATAGTAAAACTGCATGCAGTTAAATATCATGTGGCGTTTGTTAAGTTTGTCAAATGATTGTCACATCACATGAGATGAATCGATTTGCATTTGAGTCATATCAAATGAAACTAATAATGATCTTGAATTTTAGTTTTGGGACATCTTTTCTCTAAACTTTTATAATTTCTTTCATTAATGGGAAATGATTTTTTCCTATTTATTACATTTTTTTCTTTTGACATATAGCAAAATGAACTTTTTTTAGCATTAATGGACATATCAGGACATTATCTATCAAATAAGCTACTTTTTTAAAAATCAGATTTCGCACTGAATTCTTCAAAATCTCTGAAATTAACTGCTAAGCCTATCTTAGCTAACACTGCTCTTTGCCATGGAACTAAAATATTTATGGTTAATTCTATATTTCGTTTTGAGACTAGACGAAGGCTGTGTTTGGCTAAACATCGTGATTTTTAATTGTCTTTTAGTTTATTTCTAATTTTTAACCCTGCATCAGTGGGAGAGCTTTTGATCCAGGAATATTTTATGTGCAGTCCACCCGTTTTCTTGACAGCTTTACGGTTGAATTGGATTTTAAATTTGGTACATTCGAGCTCTAAAACCGATATTTTACTATTAAAAAACATTAAAAATTTTTTTACGGAGTTTAACATAAAAGAGAAATAATTTCTAAACAATAAAAAATCTAATGCAGGAAAATAAAAGTTAATACAGAAAGTAAAATGTTAAAGAACAAATAATGTATACGTTCTATTAAGAAATGTAATAATTTTTATTTAAGGCTCTTAATAAATTATGGTTATTAAATTTTGACAAATCTTTTTTTCATATTTTCCAGTAAAACTCAGAAGTATAATTAAGCTTTTTTAGTTTTATTAAAATAAATAATATTTAGCTGTTTATTCATAATTATAATGTTCGGAAATTGTTATTGTACAAAATGTTTTCACAAAGAATTAATTATAATAATGGATTTTTTTTTCATGAATTGGGCTGCTAATGCTATATTTTAAATCAAATCAAAATAATTTTTTAATATAAATAATAATAAATAAGAATTTTTTTTGTTTATCATTTATATACCTACTTAACAACATAATTTAAAATTTCTAATTTAATACGATAAATGAGGAATCAAAGTTCCTGCATACATTAAAATAAAGGACATTCAAATTATAAAAATAAACGTTTAAAGATTTAAAAAAAACTTTCATAATTCGCGGATTTCAATAATATTATGAAGAGTATTATATTAAAGATTATTATTCAAAAATATTTTTTCAAAATGTATGACATTTACATACTTTTGTATCGAAAAAAAATATGCTACCTAATTTCATCGCAAATTGTAATTACATAGGAATAGAAAGGAATTTTGAAATTTATTAGTATTTGCCCCGATATAATTTTTATTAATATTTATAAATATCTAAAAGATAGAGAGAACAATTTTTAAATTCCTTAGATAAAAGCATTTCATTTCAATTGCTTTAATTATCTCCTTTGAAAGGAATGCTTAAAAACATTTTTTAGGTTAACAATAATATTGAACCAAATTTTCAATGGAAAGTTTTATATGCTATTAAATTGACAACAAAAATAATTAAAAACTGTAATAAAAAGAAATATCTCAATGAAAATATGCTTGTTTTTCCAATAATTAGATTTTTCTTTTCTTTTAATATAGAAAATTATAAGCTAAGCATAAATCCAGTCTAATTAAGGTGAAGAGATATGCTATTTTTAAGATGAAGTATTAACTTGTCTTCTGTTTCTTCTACAATACAAATCAAAGCCATAATAATAGATGCCCTTTTTTATAACTTTAACAGATGTGCTAAAAATAACTATTTATAATAAATTAATTTCAATTATAAATTATTTCCCAGAATCATTAATTTGTATTTTGATTGCAAGTTTGTAATAAAACACGAGTTCTTTTCTTTCTTTATGTAAATATTTTTAGATATTTACGTTAAAGAGAAAAGATGAAAGAACTCACATTTTATTGAAAATTTACAATTCAATTGCTATTTAGTAATATAGGAAAATAAACTATTTGATTGTTTCTCTACAATGCAATCACGAACAATGTCTATAACAAAAACTTTTACTTTTTATTTATTAACGTGCGCAAATAGGATGCCATTTTGTGTAGATAATCGATGACGTCTATAAAAATGGCTCGTCATTTGTTTTTATTCGCCATAAAATGGCAACAGTAATCTTCCAGTTAGTGGGCGATCCATCGGAAGGACTTCCAGTGGGAGGTTAGGAAGAAATGAGGTTAAAATTTTATTTATTTCTAATTTAATATGAAATTTTAATGTAGAGTAAATAACATAAAATGCTATCCTAGAAAACTAAAGCTCCAAGCAAACTAAACAATTTTCAGAATTAAAAATAAATTGTTAGTTTAAAAAAATGTCTATAAGGTAAATAAAACCAAGAGCAATGTGCTTCACAAAATGGGACAAAGTGCAAATAGATGATTAAGAGAAGTGTTTTCCTTCAATAGAAGACAGTTGTAGATATAGAGAGTGATGTATTTGTAAATGTTTTAAAACTTTATCCTCTTTCCCTTTCTTCTACAATGTTCAACCATATTTGCAGATTACGTTAAAACCTCCATTGACGACCAGTTGGTTCACCGTTATTAACGGTCACTAAAATTTTAAATTAAATATTTTATGTTAATTTGTAGTTATGGCTTTTCAGCAAATTTAAATTCAAATTTTGATAGTCATATAAGTCATAATATTTTAAAAGTATGACTTAAACCACTCTATTCAATGTTTACCGCATTTCCCTGCTTTAGAAATCAAACCCAGAGTTTGAATTTAAATTTGGATCGGAAATGATCAACTTCAAGTAATTTTTTTTTCAAAAATCAAACACGTTTTCAGATTATGAGAGCAGACAATAAAATCGTTCAGGACTGAAGTATTCTTACTACAGAATATTTTTAATTAATGGAAATTATTATATATATACAATTTGTTGAGCTCTGATTAACATGGATATCCTGTATATATTAAATCATGTTTGCCTTTCATAATATTAAATTACAATGCAGATTCATTAAAAATTACAGAAATCCTTTTTCTAGAAAGTGCCATTAATATTTTTTAAATTTTATTCAGCCACTTTTTAAAAATTTAATTTATCTAGATTTAGTTTGGAAATGAGAATTAACTTCATCATCTTTTAATTTTAGCTGTTGTTATCGTGATGGCAATACGTTGATAAAAACTAATTTTTCCTGCAGGCATAGCATAGTCATGCAGATTAAAATTTATTTTCTGCAATATGTATTGTTAGGAATCATGTATAAAATATTTAAAAAAAAATAATTAAAAATTTTAAATAAATTATGGCAAAATAATACATACCACTGCAAAATTATTTATTTAAATTTAAAGATGATGTAAAAATAATTTTTGTGCTGTAATGTTTTTAGAAGTTATTGCGGAAAAAAAGCCCCCCAAAATGTTTGTCTTATTGCTAATTAAAATTTGTATAAATATTTTAAAAAATTGCTCCGAGCACATATGTGCCAACTTTGACACACACATGTATTCAAGTTAAAGATACGCAAGATAAGTATTATAATGGCCCTGATGATTGAGATTGTTTTAATACTGTGTAGATTTCATGCATTAATACATTAATGAATATAAGATAATGAATATGCATGCATCAGTTTTTTAAAATCTAAATTAAATGTCAGCCAAAATTTATACAACAACTTACAATCTGAAAGAAATGTGATATAGCAAAAATTACATTTCCTCATTTAATTTGAGTCAAAATTTCTGTCTTACTTATTTATAAGGTTTTGCTATAAAGTTACAAACATCCCCCCCACTGTAAACTGTGAAGCATTCTGCAATGGACTCTAAAATTTAAGATTTTCACAAGGCTCGTAAGAAAGAATACTATCATAAGTTGTAAATTTTGTTTAATTTTAATTAGTGCAATATCTTCAGAATTTATTGCTTACGATTTCTGTATCAAGCAGGTTATTGATATCAGAATATTTTTTGTGTGTGTGCTTGTTTCATGATTATTGAAAGAGTTGCATATCCATAAACTGAAATGTGATGTTTACAATTAAGAACATTTTTAACTTCCCCTTATTAACGCCACATTTAATAGATATAAATAATGAAATTGCCTTTGCTGATGTAAAAATTGACAATAATAAATCAGAAATCAAGGCACACATTAAATGAGATAATGAATGCTAATGAGTTTGCAAACCTCATTAGCAAATGGCTTAAAACTGAAGTAGACGCCAAAAAAAAACATCAGTCGGGGAAATAAGGCTCGGATTTCATGGAAATTCTACATAGTTAAGCCGTCCGAATAACTGTACTATCTTCTGTTTTAATATTAGAAGTACAATAACAATTTAATTAATTTAAAATTTTACGACCTGAATTAAAATCCTGCAATCCTTTAACGAATTGGGCGTATCTTTTAAAAACTTGAAAATATTTATAATTTTTACTATTAAAATGTTTTATTAATGTAGTTATCTTAATTTTAGTAAAGTAAAAAATTATAAACAACATATATTATTGTATTTCAGTTAATCAAGGCAGTTCATTTTTATATTTACTTTGAGAAATAAATGCAACTTTATAAACATATATCACAGCAATTGGTATAAAATAAAATAAACATTTCTGATTTTATAACCGTAGGAACGTGTTTATATTAGCTGGGGTGAAATCAATCCATATGCTTTTTATTTACAATTAAAAAAAGTATTTCAAAGCATAAAAGAATTTGAATAATGAAGGAAATAAGAAAATAAACACATATGCCTCTATTAGAAACAAAAATACATTTTTCATATTTTTCCAATCTTTGAAAAGCTGAAAGTATTACAGAAAGTGTAACATTTCAAATTATGGCAATATACATGGTGAAGGCTAAGAGCTGTATTGCCTCTCTAAGTTAAATAATTTTGAACAGAATTTAAATGCATTTATAAATATTTAATTAATTGCTATTCTATATAAAAAAACCAGCCACTTCTCTTATACTGACAGTTATTTAATTTAACAATAGTAGATATTTTTACAGTCTTAATATACATAACTATATGTACGATAATATTCATCGGTGATATTTTTATTTGCATTTTTTTTTCAGACTATCAGATTACGTTTGCCTTTGAATATACAAAATATAAAAACTTTATTGATTATAACTACAACTTCTTCCTTGGTATTTTTATTCTTATTTTAATATTTATAACTGAGTTGTAATTTTAGGTATTGTATAATTTAGAACATTAAATCGTTTTAATTCATTTTTTCAATACTTTTAAAAGTCAAATGTAAATGTTTAAAAGTAACGTTACACCCATTGCTAGAAACAATATTTTTTTCATACGAATTCAAAGAAAATAAGGATTTTTATTTTTATATTCTCTTAATAACTGTTATGAGCCGGAGTTTCTAGCTACACACGAAACCGTCCGAGTTTCCGAGTTGATTAGATCTTTAAAGTATCTGATTATAAGATCAGACGACCCCCACAAACTTTTCGCAAGTGAACCTGAACGGTGAACTAGACCTCAGAGAAAGATACAACGAACTTGTTGTTCAAGAATGGTTTTAAAAACCAGCGCCTGTAAAACTAGATAACGAAATCTGTGTAATGATGACAAACGACAGA
Source organism: Argiope trifasciata (assembly GCA_026543055.1). Taxonomy (NCBI): domain Eukaryota; kingdom Metazoa; phylum Arthropoda; class Arachnida; order Araneae; family Araneidae; genus Argiope; species Argiope trifasciata. The sequence goes on from JAPMOQ010031596.1 coordinate 3,021,454, forward strand.
GCTACAAGATGATTATCATTATCAATTAATATAGTTTTACAAATTTTGATTGTTTACGATGAGTAAAATTTAAACCTTAAAATCAATTTATTCTGTAGTTTTTGATATTTTTTTAAATAGTAGTTAAATTATATTATTAAATAGCAATTATAAGTATGATAAAACAAATGGGGATACCTTGTTTTCGGTTCATGTGTCATGAAAAAATTTGAATTTTCATTGTATGAATCAGCAAGTGGCCATATTTTAAAATAACGAAGTCTACAGAAAAAAAAAATGATTTGATTGTAATAAAATATATTAGAGTGCAGAATTTTTCAGGTTATGAAAAAATAAACTGCTATATGTACTGGAATGTTTTAAAATTTCAAAGAAATGTTGGTATAAAACGGGAAAACAAAGTATTCATCCCAAAAACCAATCATATGTTACAAGGAAAAACTTCAACATCTTTTCTTTCTTTCTTTTTTTAACAAGAATTCCAACTAAATGATTACAGATTTCAAACTTTAGAATTTGATCGTATCTAATTGTTGTTGTCGTGTCCGTGTTTTTCACGGAAAGGGGGTGCAGTAGCTTCTGAGGGTAAAGACCCCTGAGCACCCAGAGGGCAGAAGTCCGACTTCTAGCTCACACACACGACACAACCCTTTTTAGAGGGTTGTCGAATTCATCCATCAACAAGTCGGAATTTAGATCCAATTCATAGACCGACTCATCCCTGATTCAGTACCCCCAGAGGTATCGTTTTGTTATGGGAACTTGGAGGACGTGCCCCAACTGCCATTAGTCAACACGGCGGTCTTTGGCCAAGACGAGGACAGAACCCGCGATCTTTCGGTTATGAGACTGACGCTCTACCAACCAGGCTACAGCTGCCAGCGTACTTAATTGATCATACGATTACAACTATGTGGAATGATACCGAAGGATATCATTTTAATAAAAATGTATATTGATAAAAAAATTGAATATATCACTTTTTGAAAATGAATAAAATGATATAAAATAACATCTCTTAGTTTCATAAAATTTTATAAAATCTTTATGCAGATCGTCCTGAAAATTTGATATTGGGAATTTTTCAAAACTACGCCTACTTTTATTATTTAGAAATTATTTTATACCATTTTGTCCGTTTTTGAAACGTCGTATGTTAATATGTTTTTAATTAAATAATACTTCCCAAAGAACAAATATTTGTATTGAACAGATTTGCTCATGAAAGTTAATTTTTCATTGTCATTCAGTTCTGACTTTTATTTGAAGTTTTGAAGTCACTAGCTCATCGGCAAGTTATTCAAAACTATATTTTAGGGACATGAAAATGGAAAAGATGATTGAAATAAAAAAATGCATATAAATTTGAGAAAAAAAGCAAATTATTAAGCTGCGAAAAAGAATTTTCATGGACGGGGAAGATACAATATTTGAGATTCTGTCACATTTTATATTCACCAATGGCGTAATTAAGAAACAAGGTAATATGAGAGACAATGATTTAATCATGTGCATCAAAAATTGCTTTCTATCCATCAATATTATTTTTATAATTTAAATTTATAAGGCCGTCTCAGAAAAAAGTGAAATTACTATACATGGAGTCAAAATAAGTTATGAAACTTTTGATTAAAATGAAATCTCTAGAAGAGACAAATTAAACTTAATTTTTCTTAATGTTAAAGACTTTAACAAAATGAAAAACAAACTATATAGTTTTAAAGAGATGGTTTTCATTGTAAGAGATTGCAATCATTGGCTTCCAGTTTAATAAAAACTATAAGACTATGAAAGAGCAGGATCTTCGAGCATATCGTGGTAATTCCAATAGGAATTTTCAGCATCGATGAAACCTGTCGGCCACCTATTATGTCCTCTGACAAATGAATTTTATTACAATTCATCATTGGGTTCATCTATTTAATTTTCTTTTGCTATGTTTATAAATCAAGAAAGGAAGCATTAACATCATGATCCCTTAATCACTTGTCTCGCAAGCCCTTTAAGACTAATGCTTGACATTTAGACCCAATAACTGAACTTGAGCAAATTAACAAGTGGTTTCTGAAGAACTTACGGAACCACGAAAACCACTTGTAAAACTTTTATGTCAATATTCGAGGTTGTCAAAGTGCTCTTCAGGTTCTTTCCAAGATTCGAAATTATTTAAATAATAATAAAAATGTTTAATTCCCCTACTTAGAAAATTATAAATAAAAATATCCAATATTAAACTTTTAAAATGAGGCATGACTTATATACATTGTCTTCTATAACACCATATTATTTTATCTCTAGGTATCATGATGGTACCCGAAATGAGAAGTTGCCGTTATCAGAAAACGCCACCACCGACAACTACACCGCCTTACGTGACCAGTACCACGCACAGGAGTAATTATGAATCAAGTTACAGCAGCAACCAGGAGTTCTCCAGGACGGAGTACCACTGCCAGTACAATTCTGGGCGGTACTTTGCCAGTGTTGAAGATGGTACTTATCAATCACAGCGCTCAACGGACGAGCATTACTCGATGAACACGGTAATTAGTACTAATGATATCAACGGCAACTATGGATTTGATAGGAATGTCGAAGGAAGTCTTCGGTGCCAATCTTCTGAAGTATCGACATCTTCGGAAGACAACAGGTAAGAACGAAAGTATTTATTTTGTTTGGAATGTTTTATATATTAATTATCTTCTTGCGTTGCACTCTTAAGTAAACGAAGTATACAAACAGAAAGTATTGTAATCGCCAAGAAATTCGAATTCGATGTTTTGTCCAATCTCCCTGTATCTGACATCTCTGAATTAGTAAAACGCATTTTGTGAATGTCAGGGAATCTATTTGTGATTGTAGCAGACCGATGAAATTCGCTACATAAACTTTACACCAAATTTTTACATATTTATACAATTTTTACGTATTAAAGTTTGACCGAAATTCTTTCAGAAGTCTATCTGATCGTCTGCCCGTATATAAGTTAACACAATAACTGAAGAACGAAGAAATCCCTCTAAGTATAAAGTCGCATATATATTTAACTTTTAAAATATAGATATATATCAAATTTAAAACCAAATACGTTAAGAAGTTGACTGTATGTTTTTCTGAAATCTCACGAGCACACAAAAACGTCAATTCAAAATAAAATGATCGAATAGATAAAATTTGACAAGCGATGACTACTCTTGTAATTCCGCATCGATTTTTTTTTTTGATGAAGCAAAAGTTCTCCAAAATACGTATCCAATTTTCGGGTTAACCACATTCTAATCATTTACTACCAAAAATCAAAAGCTTGATTTATAAAAGAAGCTAGATTCCAACCAAGGATCGATTTTCGTGAATATCATGTAAGTAATACGCAAGTATAAGATTTCTTAGAACCCCCATGCACACAACTCTCTCCCCGAAAATAAAAATTTGAATACTCGTGAAGTTCACGATCTTGCCTAAAATTCATAAGTTCGTGCTAGGGCAGTATGGGGAAACTTCTTTACTAGAGAACATGACAGAAAGTTTTTCAAGGACTACACTCACAAATTAATTTTTGCATGACAAAAAGTAACTTTTAAAGAAATCTTTTCTTCATGATGGTCCAACACTTGTATTACCTTAAAGCAATAGATAAGAGGTAATAACATAAGCAGCAGTTTAAGATAGAATTGTATTTTTCCAAGTCAATTTTATAGTGTCAAACTATTTTAGTATAATATATAAAAGATGTTTAATAGGAGCACTCTCTTATTGTAACTTACAAAATAAACAAGAATAGCTTTTTTGCAACTCTCAACAATGTGGTGTTTCCTTGACAAAGAAAAGGCCTCTGTTGTTTTAGAAGCATACTTTATTTCTTAGATAAATAGAAATTCAAATGAGCTAAACATTGCTCATTGTTCTTCACAAAAAGCAAAGGTATGAAGAATAACACAGTTTTAGCAAAGGCATTGTAAATGTTGCTGTTTATAGAGGAATAAACGAGAAATTTAAATTTTAGAGGTTTTATTATAGCGATGCTAGCTTTGAAAGTTTTTTGTGTGAATGCATCAGTGAAATCAATTGTATATTTTGTATTCCAGAAATATTTTCCGACAAACTGCACACAGTTCTTTAGCTTTTTCTAAATATTTTTGTTTGATGTTGATTGATTATTAGCATAATAATGGTGCCATTTAATTATGAATAAATTATAACGAAAACTTTTATGAGTATTTTTAGTGAAATTAACAAAAATACATAAGTTTTTAATAATTAGAAAAATTTCTTACAGCTATAAAATTTTTAAAAAGGAAGTTTAGGAAAAAATTTTATTAAACTTTTTCTTGAAGAAAATAAACGCACAATAAATAGAGTATGAAATTTTGTTGTTTTATTGAGAAAACGTACATTTTAAGTGCCTTCAGTAAGTAATGCAAATTCATTTTTTTTCTCTGAATGATTTCCTTCTGCATAGAAAGGAAATAACTGTACTTTTTTTTCTCCTTCAGAAATTGCTCCTTAGACACGAGACACCGTCTGACAGCTGAAGACACGAACTTTTATCCACCGTTCAACTCGAGATCCTCAGCATCCACATCGCCGACCACTGCTTCCCAGCATTTCCACTATGCCGACAGAGAATGGTAAGCCTGCAAAAAATTAGGTCAAATATTTTTTAATTAAAGACACCAAAACTCTTTTCATCAACCTGTTGGACGCGTACCCCCAGGGAGCAACTGGAAAAAAAAATTTCTATGGGTAGATTGAACAAAAAATTCTGAATTCTAATCCATATCATTTTTATTACGAAAAATCCAATGTAATCTTCCGTTCAAGATTTCGAATTACTGACGACTGTCAAGGAATCCTAGGATTCCCATTCAATGCCCTTATACTCGTACATATTTTTAATTTAATGAAGTTTGTCTAATTACTTATGTGCACATTCTTGTAAAAATAAGAATTTTTTTGTATTGTAGTGTTATTTTTGTAAGTTTATGTGGGTGTTAATATGATACATAAGAGCAGAAGTTGCGGTAAGTAGAATAGTGGTGGTCATGAGGTATGCAAATAATGAAAGACTGAGCAGTGCTCTTCTAAATGTGATTTTAAGAAATTAACAAAAAATGAATCTGATTATTAAATTAACCTACATTCAATAAAATTCAAATGATCAGACATTTAAGTTTTATATTTCATTCGAAATCATGCAATTTGATTTCGAATAATATTTGTAAAATGCTTCTTTTTATTTCGAGAAACTATGCAAAATTTAGTACATTGCATATTACAAAATTCAGACAGATCTTATAACGAAAACACAATTAATAATTTTTAAAATGTCGTTGAATGGAAAGTAATAGAAGGGAACATAAACTATAAAGCGTCTTTATTACATAACGGCTGGCTTGGGCTTTTCTTAAAATCATTTTATTTTATTTTCCGCAACATGTACATAAAAAGCAAATTTTGCATATGCTTATTCATCGTTGCTAATACTTCTAATTACAGACAACTACAATGTAAGTGGTTAAAAGAACAAAAGATAAAAAGTGTTGATTTATCATTTGTTTAATCAGTTAAGATTTTCATCTAATACAGAACTAATAAGACGTTGAACAATTTTTTTTGAAAACCTCATTTTAAAAAATACTTGTTTACTTTTCCAGTTTGCGGCACAGCGAGTACCACTGCTCGTATCCTTCCCAACAGCATCCCCAGGGTAAAACCGTTTCGAGCAGTGAGGACGATGGTCGAGACGATGTGGAGGACGAAGAAGAGGAGCAGCACGTCTTGGCTCCAGCGTCCATCCACAGGAGGCCCGAGGGTGGTCCGGGGAACGTGCATGGGACGGAAGACGAAGGGCCGATGGAACGCCGCCGGTGCCTCCTGTGGGCTTGCAAGGCGTGCAAGAGGAAGACGGTGACGGTGGATAGAAGGAAAGCGGCCACCATGAGAGAGAGAAGACGCCTCAGGAAGGTGAGAAGCACAATGAAAAGTAAAGAACAACTGAAATTCAGTTAGGTGAAATGTAACCATTCATGACAGTTTCAAAAGTCAAAACCGTTTTCATGCGCTTAGTGCAATATTATGTTCATTTTGAGCGAATAATGCCAGTAATCATTTTTAGATATGTGTATATAGAAAGTACGTTTTTCACACGAGAAAGGCCAACACCTCACTTAGCACAATATATGGCATGATATCTCCACGATGTTGTTAGGTATTCTGAATGCCGTCCAGTATCATGGAGATATCATAACAATGCTGTTGGAACATTTCGTGCAAATAGGGAAATGTGTCCTTATTTGCACTCTTGAAAGGAGCAATTTTAAGTCTTTATCAAACTAGACTGAGCAATTTGAGATCATGTTATTGAAGATTGATTTGAATGAAAATGAAATAATTGGAACACAAACGTGTTACATATTACACATGAGAAAGCATATTCTTCCACATCTAATTTTTTTTAAAATCTAGAAATTATTTTGCAGTAGAAACATTTCAATTATTTATAATCTTTTACAAATAAAATATCAATGAAGAAAGTACAGGTTTTGAAACAGCTCAGAGGGATTCAAATAATCAATTCTATATGAACGAAATTCGTAACATTGGAACAAATTATTGCAAGTTCTTTGATGCTTGTTCTTCTTCAAATTGTTGCCACTTTTTGTATCTGAATGATGAAAAAAAATCTTTAAAAAATTTCATTGCAGTTATAATAATCCCTTAAGGATATAATTACTCCTTTAATTTCACTTAAATTTTATTTTATGTAGAAAATCATATTATGATTTTAATAAAATGTTGTAATATCAGTATTCGGAACAAAACTTTGGAATGTTTTATTTTTCTTTTTACAGAAAAATATTATTCTATTCTCTTACGATATCAATATGAATATCACACTACTTTTTGTTAAATAATAATTTAAGGCTTCTTCAGCATTGGATTTTCAGCTTACTTAGGTTGCATAAAAATGCTCTAAAACTTTTTAAAAGAGCCTATTTCAATTTCTTTTCAACATTGTTATAAGGTAACAAATTGTCGAAAATCGTTTAAATTAAAAGTGATTCAACCGTTAATTAAATTATTTTCAGTCTAAAGAAAAAGGCATAGTTTTTCTAATTTATTTTTCAGCAGCTTTATTTTGATAAAAGTTTTCCATCGGTATAGGTTCCGGTTTTTTTCACTTACGAGAAAATGTTACGAATGGGAAAAAGATTAGAAATCATATCCTAAATTTCAGTTAGATTTTAGGCTATTGGAAATCGAATATAAACCTTTATTGACCTAAACTTGGAAGTCAAGTAATTTGAAGTCGTAAAAGATAAACTAATATATATTCATAAAGTTAATAAAATACAAAAATCTTAACTTAAAATTAAACATCAACATGTTCTGAAATATTTAACTAAACTGACCATCTTATTAAAAGATGGGCCTTAAAATTCGAACAGCATAGGAACGAAATATACCTAAATCCGCTGCTAGTGATGCCAAAATATTCTTCTTCCGTAACGATAGGTGAACGAAGCCTTCGAGATTCTGAAGCGGAGGACGTGTCCCAATCCGAACCAGAGACTGCCCAAAGTGGAGATTCTTCGGAACGCCATCGACTACATCGAGAATCTGGAGGAACTCCTACAAGGTGCTCACGTGGTCAAGACACGACAACTCATCGAACGAAGAAATGCCATTCGAGACATGACGGGATTCGATTACAGAGTAAGGCAGCTTTGATTTCTCTTTGTCTATAAAGCGTTCTTATGTTTAAGTCCCCCTCAAATTGAAACGTTTTTCTAACGCCAGTAAGAAATTACATGATCTTCAAATTAAATAATAATTCCATTGTATATAAGCTTCTTTTTTATTGCTTTATATTCATTTTATTACTTTACATTACAATGCTTTATATTCGTTTAAACATCCCGAAAATTTTACTGAACAGTGTATCTCTACAAAAGATATTTTTTGAAACTTCATCATCAGAATTGTTTTTAGACTTACATTAAAAGATCTGGGGTTTTTGATTAATCTATAAAGTTATTATCATGTGTGAACATGATATTGCTTTGGTTTGAAGTTTTTGAGGCCTCAAACCGCTTTGGCAACAAATTTTTGAAGTCTCAAAATTTGTAGGTAACAAATTGGCGATTTATCGCTTTTGAGGGATCTATTTTTCACTTTTATGGTTATTAGAAAATAATACAGAAAGCTGTATCATTTGGCGGTTTGTGGCCAACTTAAGTTACAATTTGGTTTTCTAATTATTCATTCTCTGAATTCTTCCGAATTGTCTTAATTAATTTAAGTCATAATCCAGTTTAAACCACTTCACAACAATCACGAGATTATCAGGTTACGCAAGCGTCGATGTTTAAAAAAACGACGGGTTTTTTTATATAGGGGTAGAGACCGATACTGAAGTCTCGTTATTTTTCAAACCGGTTTAAACTAGTTAATGACTTAAATTAATAAAGACAAATAATGACTTAAAAATAATGATGTTAACTTGATAATAATGATAACTTGAAATTTGCGATAGCAGATTTCACTTTTTTTTCTTATTCTGAATATTTACTTTCATTAAACTTATTTTTTATTTATATAAACTCTTACGATCGTTGTTGTTATTAAATTTGCATAATTATTTTTCGAATTTATCAGTTTTCTTATTCTTTTTAATTGCTTATGTCAATAGCAGAAACATAATATGATAAATTTTCGACAGAAAGTCAGTTCACCATTATGAATGTTATGTTTAGCCTGGCTATTAATTCCACAAAAAAATTAGAAATCAGGAAGATAAAATGCCCTTTAATTTGCCACAATATTTTATTTTTCTGATTTAGATTTTTATAAGGTATTAAGATTAAACAGAATATTTTCCTTATTTTATTTCCTGTGCAGAATTATTACGATGTCTCAAAGAACATTCGAATTCGTAATTTGCACTGAGGTGTCATTGGATGGCACAAAATGAGTTTGATGTAACCATACAAGTAAAATTCACTTAAAAAATAGAAAGGATGTATTCTAATTTTCAAACCGTTTTCTAATAAATATATCTTATAATAAGAACAATCGTTTATACTTCTCCTGAAAGAATTTAAAACCCCTAACATAGCTTAAAATGCATAATTTTGACTCTTTTATCTGGCGAATTGTTCTAGCAAATCTTAATTTTTCAGATAAAAATTCATTTGTTTGTATAATTAAGAATGAATTATTATTTTTTGGTTCTCAATAGTAGTAGCGTTTCAAAAGCATTTGTTATCACAAGATCTATATCAGTTATTATTTTTCAATATTAAAATTCCAACTATTTGAATTTTGTCCAACTGCTTACAAATTTGTATATTATAATTGAGGTCAAAATATATTTCATATTAATTGAAATGATCATTTCCAAGACGATATCCTATCTTCATAATATTAAGATAAAGGTGTCCCTGTTTAGTACTTCTTAGGTTTCTTTATTATTACATCTTATAAGGGCAAAACTGAATTTGTTGTGGATAAGTTATAGTAGAAATGCTACAACCAACTGTAAGGCGTGGAAACAATGGCAACACACTTTATTTTCAGAATTTTTTTATGCGAAATGTATCCGGATTATTCTAAATAATATCATTCCAAACCTTAAAAGATATGCGAACTTTTTAATTATATTATCTTAAAAAATTAGCAGTGATTAAGGAATTGTAAAAAAGAAAAAAAAAAGATTTCCATACTCTTGGTAAATCATATATAAGCAAAAATGTTTGAAATAAAAAATGTAATGTTCAAATATTTAATTTTAAGTATAGAATCATGTGCACCGTTGCTCTGTTAGGTACGATAAATATAAGTATGAATACTTTCTACCCGTCCAAAGAAGATCTTATTTGTAAAGGGATTTTTTTTAATTCACTATATAACTTTTATTTAAATGTTCCTTCAAGTTCATCGAATGCTGCACATTTATTTTAAGGTATAACCCTTTCAGTTTTCAGAAACCCTTTCCTACTATGAATGAACGGAAAAGAGGGAAAAAAAGTACGAAAAAAAACTTTGCTCTGTCAAAGAGTATCACTGTTTCCACAACCATCGATGCTTGAAAGCGCTAACGTTTCTCCAAATGAGCGTGGATAAGGGTTAAAAAAACACTATCGATGCACCCGATTATTTTTGAGACGCATCCCATAAAAACATTGCAGAGTTCGGTTGGAAAGATTCTAAATAAAATAACAGGCCGGTATAGAAAAAACAAGATTTCGATCGATAAACAGATGCGTTCGCCTGTTGTCACTGCAGCTGAAAAAACATTTCGTAAAAAAATCAAACAAACGCGATAATCATCTAACGGATGTCAATATAGATTTTAAAAAGCTAGTTTCTCTCTCGTTCTGTCTTTTAACTTTGAAGGAAGTGACAGGGACTTTTTTTCTTGTATTTGTATTGAAAGGAAATAGTTTCAATTTCATTTTTCAGGAAACGAGGCTTTAATTTTAGATCATAAATAAAGTTTTTTAATGAAAATTTGTCGTTATGAAAACATGTTTTTTTCTTTCATAAGATCACTGACGCCTTGTTTTCGACAAACATAAACATTTATTCCTTTTTAGATAAATTTTATATCAATAATATATCATTTTGCTCACATCCGAAATGGTATTTAAAACAATGTATGATGGGTGTGAAATGATGGAACAAAAAATGATGTGTTGAAAATGAAAATGAAATTTAAAGTGCATTACTTTTATTTTTATTTCAGTATAGTCTTCTTTCTTTGATTTTGATTATCAAGCAGTAATTAATATTTAAAATGTCTGACGCTTTTTCTCTATTTTTACCCCACTCCCCTTCAAAAAACATCCACAAAAAAACGAGTTCCATTAATACAAAATCATCATTTAAGAATAATAAACATCTAAATTAATAATCATCATTTTGAATCATAGTTTATAATTCACCCATCTTTCGAGCATTTAATGATTGAATTTGAAATAAAAGCGGACAAAAGCTTACTAAAAATATTTGTACACTTATTTGCTAAACAACTTCTTTTAGATTACAATTAATTTTGGACAAAATATACTAAAAATTCATAAATTTTTAAACTGAATAACTAATTATATTTTTTGCTATTAAAGAAAATTTTGACGAGTTATTTGATAAGTGTTTTCGTGTGCTTTTATTTATTAAATTTAAATATCTAACCAACAAGAAGAATAAATAAATTATGCTTATAAATACATTTTTGAAATTTTAAATCTAATTTAAAAGACTGATATTGCTTTTTGAATTTAATTTTAAGAAATAATGCATTCGGTTATAACTTTAAAATATTCATAAGAAATATTTAAAATTGAACTACATTCACTGTAATAATTTCATCAAGTTCTAGGAAAATATATACAAAATCTACAACAAAAGAGACGTAGCAAGTGTTCTACTTACCATACAAAAGCAGAAATTTTAAATAATAAATAAATAAACTCAATTGATTTTTTTTTCATATTTATCTTTTTATCTTCCACAATAGGGAACTGTTAGCTTCAAAAATTGATTAACTCAAAGCACAAACTACGAAATGGTTTTTTAATGGATTTTCAATAAGTGTTGTCTTCTTGAAAAAGTGCGTCGCCTTTTTGTCCGAGCATTTCTGTCCTACTTTCAGCGACAAATTTAATCGTTCCTTTAATGTCCAATAAAACCTTTTCTAAAAATAGAGAATAAGCAAGTAAAAATAAGTTTATTAAACGGAAATTTTTAAAAATCGAATTAAATGTTATTTTTTATTTCTTATTTAATAATTTCTTTGCTATTTATAACTGTAATTATTTTGGAATGTCTTCTCTTTATACTTCAATCAGTAATGAACTGTTTACAAACGTTTTAATGAATGTCTATTTATGGTATCATTTAGAATTCAAAACAATTAAAATTCGTTTAACGAATATTAAAGAATTGTAATATTCTAGTGTTAATTTTGCTCTGTGAGCGAAAAGTAAAAGAATATTTTTACCATTTTATCGACATTGCATCGAAAACTGATTTGAGATGTTGAATCAGAATTTTTCGTTGTCTGCAGCATACAACCGAATTGACAGAATAGAAAAATCAAACACTGTGTATGATTGCCCATTATAAAATGTGTGCTAATATAAATTCATTAAGTTATTCCTGTTAAATGCAAAATCAAAGTACAAAGTAAGTCATTCTAGTTATTACTTAAATATGATATAAGGACTTTTTAATGCACTTTTTAAATAGATTAAATTATATTTTTACCAGACGTATCACCCTTTCACTCTTTTTTCTTTCATAAAATGCTCTGGATTTTTATCATTTTACATTTTCGTTGCAAATAGACCAAATTAAAAAAATAAGAGAAAAAAATAACCGTATTCAATTAAAATATTTGTAATTTTTTCCAACTTTTAACATGCATAAATAATGCCAAACAATTCCTTACTAGAAGTTTATAATAAGATCTGAAAGTCATAACCTCCTTGCTTTAAAAATTCTCATATACACTATTACACGTGGTAACAGAATAATCATAACGATCAAAGTGTTAAAAGGGTTTAACATTTTTTTATGTTTTCAAAATGTTAAAAACGATTTAAAATTTTAGATCAACCGACTTTCAAACTTTATCTCCTGCTATCCATCATGCTTATAAAATTTAAATTTCTGCCCTTTCTACTTGGGAGTGGAATATTGTTGATACATAAATAATTTTTCATCAGAACTTTCTTTCTTCAGAAGGAACTATTTTTCTAAAAATATTATTTTACGCTAGGGCAAAGTTAATTTTTGTAGATTGTGTGGGCTCCACAGGTAGTGTAAGTTTCAGGTTACCGCTTCCACCAAGTCTGGGGTGGCCTAGCTGTAAGGTATTGGCTTCTGACCAGTAGGGTTTCAGGTTCGAGACTTGATTTCAGGTGCCAGGTGTCGAACTAGCCATTTGGCTGGCCTGCAGACGAGGTCCGTCCCGAAATAGCCCTAGTATTGTTTTACAGCGGGACATTAATATATCAGACTTTTGCCCTCGGGTGCTCAGGGGCCTTTGCTCTCAGATGCTACTGCTCAAAAATTTGGTTTAAAACACTCACATGACAACTACAATAAATCGACATTAATTGAAATGTTCACTGTATATTTGTATTGTAAGTTAAAATTGGAAAACTAGACATGATTTTGCTTAATGCCCTTCGAATTTGTAAGACGAGCAGTTACTTCTCTTCCCCAATTAATTTCATAGTTGCTTTACAGTTTTGACTCAAATTATTTTTTAATAAGCCGGTAAACATTCTAGTTGAATAGGATTTCAGTGATGCCTCAGAGTAGAGGAAATGAATTTTATAACTTTAAACGAGAATTTCTTGTATGTAATTATCAGAATGTATTCTGCTTCGAAGTGTGGGCAGTAGAGTTTAGCGATCAGAATGACATAAATGACGCAAGTGTTGTGGGTTCTCGGTGCTAGTAGTGATTCTTGCGTTATTTTTTAATATGTATTTATATTTAATATTTTTTACTTTTAAGTCTATATGTCTATATGACTTTCCTAAAAAAACGCTGTTTTACACAGAAAAAATACATTTTCTTAGAATTAACTATCGGATTTTTTCTATCTGCTCTCATGCTGATGCTGATAATGCAATATAGTGCCATCTCGGACCCGATTTCACCACGCTAAAACTGATTGTAAGTTCAAAAGTATAAGGAAAAATAGATAAACTGTAAAAACGAATATTTCAGTAGCATAATGTAATAGATGAATGCATTTAAAATGAGTGAATATTGAATATTGTATTAACTCGAATAGAATGTTAAACTAAGAGCATTCATGTTTTTTTTTTTATTTAAGATATCCAACTACGTTAAAAACACTGGTTATCCACCATACTGTCGAGGTTTTTTTTAATTGTTATTTCTTGTAGTTCAGACTTTCCTCTTTCCAAAATCGTTCAACTTTTTTAGGAAAAGGAAGACCTGACCTATCATCCAGGGTCACGTTTTTTTTCAGCTAAAATGTGTCTTTAAATTCAATTTTCTCAAAACTACAATTTTCATAAAAATTCTTCACCATTAACATATCTCAAAAACTAATAATAAAATAGTATTTGCATAAAAATTTCAGCGTGTGTTTCAAATGATATGGGCAATGAAATGAACCAAAAGTTTTATTGTCGTTGAAATACTTTTTCATTTATAGGTGTTTTTAGAAAAATTTAGTAGTAAATTTATGGAAAAAATGAATATATACTTACATTTTTACCTGTAACTTCTTTGCATGTCTAAATATTTCTTAGAATTTTGTTCATTTCATTCATTATTAGATTCTATAGCATGCGTACAAAGAAAAATAGGATTGCTGGCCTACAATTTTGTGGAGAGTGTTAACCGTTTCGGTTAAATTTCATTGAGATTTTCTATAAATTTTCCTATTTCTCAAAATATACTAAGTTTTCAAATATTTTTTTATTTATAATATTTTATATTATAATTGACAATGCATCTAAAACCATAGTTTTAAATAGTTTTTAAAAAATCCAATTTTTCAAAATTTCCTTCGAACGTGGTCGGATACTTTAAATGATCAGTCCACATGTTGGTAAATTTGAAAAATATTCATATGTAATCAATATGTGATTCAAATCTTAATATTTTCTAAAAAAAATAATAATAAATAAATAAATAAAATTTACTGTGTGAAGTTTGGTTTTTCACGTATTTCAAACTTCAGTAAGAAAATAACTATATGGGAACTGTACTGTTCTGTAAATAAACTAGAGGCAAATAATTGTACGGGATTGAGCAGTGAAACACGATGGTAGTTCAATATACATAGAACTAAGGATAACTCTAACTTTTAAACACAAGTTCTGGATAAAGCCTAAATAGCATATCTGCCTTCTTTGGGCGAGTATTTCTATCTTTTGAGTCAGAGTTCCAGACTCAGCAGTGCTCTCCCATTACTGCGTCCATCCATCGCGACTGAGAGCGCAGTCAAAATTCCCATTTTTCCGAGATTGTGTTTCCCGGGGAAGCTGATTAGTCAACGTCGGCAAGAGAGGTAGCGGAAAATGAAGAGCTACTGTGCCCTTCACTACAAATAGGTCTGTTTTCACATGCCCCTTCCCTCTCCCTCACACACACTTAAGATTATTTCTCCTGCACCGAGAGAAAAGAAAAGGAAAGAGAAAAAAATCAGAGGAGAAGATGTCTAGTCGGTGAAAAAGTGAAATCCGTTACAATGATGCTGAGCGAAAGAGAAACATTTTGATTTGGATTGAGATCGTTCTTGCTTGGCAGCTCTGAGGGATTTCATACCGAATGGGAATGCCCATGGGAGAAAGAAATGCAGAATTTTTTGTACCATGCCCATTAAAGATTTCTGATAAAGTTAAGGTATTCTACTACATTAAAAACACTGGTATTCGACCACATTGGCGATTTTTTTAAGTGTTATTTCTTTTCATTCAGACTTTTCTCTTTCCAAAACAGTTTGTTTTTTCTGGGAAAAGGAAGGTCTAACCTATTATCCAGAGGAATTTTAAGCAAAATATATTTTTCATTCATAATTTGTCTTTCACTTCCATTTTAATTTTCATAAAAATTATCCACCATTCACATGATATCCCAAAAACGAATAGAGGTTTTACGTAAAAATTTCACGTGTGTATTAAATAATATAGGCAATGAAATGAACCAAATTTTTTATTGTTTGTGAAGTACTTTTTCGTTTATAGGTGTTTTTAGAAAAATTAAGTTGCGAATTGATGGAAGAAATGCATATATACAGATATTTTTACCCGTCACTTCTTTGCATCTCAAGATTGTTCTTAGATTTTGGTTTATTTCATTCATCCTTATATTCTATAACTTGTGTGCAAAGAAAAATAGGTTTGTTGCATTACCATTTTGTGTAGAATGTTAGCCGTTTTGGTTCAATTTCACTAAAATTGACCACACATTTTCCTATTTCTCAAAATATATTATATTCTCAAATAATATTTTTGTATTTACAGTGTTTATAATTAACGATACATCTAAAAATCATAAATAGTCTTTAAAAAATCCAATTTTTCAAAAATTTTCTTTCGAACGTAATCGGATACCTTAAAAAGATTGTCGTGATGCCTCCTACTCCCAAGCATGCTTTTAATTATTAAGGAATCCGACTAAATTCGAAGGGAAGTTAAAAAACAATATGATTTAAGTAAATTTAATGAATATATGATGTTTTTTTTATTAATATTAGGATGAAATGATGAATAAAAGGGAAAGTATTTAAATGTAAATAGCTTTTGAAGAAAAAGTATATTCTAATTTAAATTTAAGCATTTATTTGTAAATACTAGGATTATTCTAGAGAAAAAATTGTTACAATTTTCATTTTTCTGTGTAAGATTACTTGCGTAACATATCTTAGAGTGTAACGAACTTTACTATCTAAGAATTATCTTCAAAAATAATATATGAATTTATATATGAATTTTTGGAATTTTTTATAATATTTACATTAGGGTATCATAAATCCATAAATAAGATGTCAGTAGATACAGAAAAGTATCTATTTTTTGAAACTGCAAAGATTAAAAAATATAATTTTCATCCAAATTCCTGTTTTTATCCTAGTTGGATATCTTAAAACAAAACAATGAATTGAGAATCAATCAATGAAGCACTAAATATTGATAAACTAAAAACAAATTACATTTAGATATTCGCTTGAGAAATCCTTAAGATATGTCTTAATCGAGGTTATTTTATCAATTATCTGCCCTACTAATATTGAAGAGTTATTTTTAAATATATATTCTCGAAGCTTACACAAATACTGTATCTTATAAAAAAATGAGAGGAAAAAAGTGATGTCTTTTTACTTGAGAAAAGTTGGCAAGCGTGGAGTAGAAATCCGTAATATGAGAGTCAAATTATTTAGTTATGGAAATATCTACATGAATTTATGTTAAATTTAAGAAGAAAATTTTTCACAATTATTTAACTTGAAAATTTTGTATAATTATTAATTCAGCTGAGAAATACAAACAGCTGATTAAAACAATTCTGTCAGAAACGAGGATCTAAATTTTTTATGTCGAATAAATATGCAAAATTCATAACTGAACTGAACAAAACAAGCCGGTCTTTTTTGTCGAGTAAATTTAATAAATAATTCAAATTAATATCATTAAAGATGAAGAGAACTTTATATCAAATGAATATGAAGATTTCATAATTGAACTGTGAAAGGTAACCAGCAGTTTAAATGATTTCAAGAAAGGATCGACTTGAAGTTTTATGTCGAGAAAATTTGCATAATTAATAATTCAGTTGTGCTAGGTAATCAGCAATTTCGATGAGTTTTTTAGAAAGAATCTATAAAAGCTTTCATGCAAACGAATTATGTTTACGTAATTGTGTAGGGGAACTAGTGATTTAAAGGAATTCCTTATACCTAGAAAATTAGTCCTATCAGTTAGTCCTTCTAGTTTTATGCCGAGAAAATTCCCATAATTAATATTTCGATTGAGAAATGTGCAATTATCGGCAATTAACGAATTTATTTAAAGAAAGTTAAATGAATTTATTTAAAAGAATTATTTTATCTAGAAAATTAGTCTTATCAGTTTGCAGTTAATCCTCAGTTTTATGCCAAGCAGATACCCATAATTAATAATGCACTTGTGGGAGGTCATGTTATTTTTAATAGACCATCTAATAAAAATAACATTAGATAGTCACCTGCTAATATGAATAATTAATAATTCGAGTGAGCAATGTGCAATTATTGACAATTAAACAGATTTGTTTTAAGAAAGGAATGACTAGTGTTTTAATGCCAAGAAATTATGCATAATTAATAACTGCTTAAGGGAATTACTGATTTAAAGGAATTCTTCATGTCGAGAAAATTAGTTTTATCAGAAGGAAACTTCAGTTTTATATTGAGCAAATACGCATAATTAATAATTCACTTTTGAGAGGTTACAGACTGTCTATTGAAAATTACATTAGATAGTCACCTGCTAATAAAAATGGGATTTTATTCTCCAAATAGCATACAGATGTGCAAAGAGTTCTTACTTTTTGAACTACTTTGCTAAATGTGCTTTTAATATTCGTAGTAATGCACAGAATGTACTGCGTTATAATAATGCAGAACATTTTATACTTTATTCCTTGACGACTTTCTCTTTTGTTCTATAAAAAGTTGGATATGAATACAATTTATTTTATTTAAATTATTTATTAGCTAGATAAATAACAAATTGTCGCTGGTATTATTTTCATACTCTTCGCTTTTTCTTCATTGCGCGGTAAATATATAAAAGAAATATCTCAAGTAGACATTACACCAATCTATTGTTTTTATGTACAATTCCTGAGTTATTTTTTACAGTCATCTCTCCTATTTTATGTAACTTTAAACTTTTTATATATCAAAGCAAATCTCCGTTTTTAGCAAACTTTGGCCTGAACATTCCCTCAATGAGCCTATAGTTTAATCATGTCATAGTTTCTTATTTGTTTCCAACACTTTAAGAGATGACATTTTTCATCTGCATGAAACGGGAGCAAAAAACAGTATAAGGTAGTATTAAAAAAGCGATTATGATTTCAAATGAATACCAAAAGTGCAATTTAAAAAAATGATTCCTTTAGAGGAAATATATTGTTTTTCTCTTCATACAAAGAACTTATTAATTAAATTTTTATAGGGGGGGGGGGGGAATATAGCCTGAAGATTTTTAAATCGATGCCATCTAAATTAGAAGTCCTTATTCAATGAAACGTCTAGTAAGCATAAGACCCACTGGATAACCGGATTTCATTTTTGAATCTTGAGGGAACAAAATTCTGTTAACTGAATAATATTTCAGATATATGCATGTTATAAAGAAATTAAAGTGTCTCGATGTTTTAAACATCAGCATGAAAATAAAAATTAAAAAAAAACTAATTGCTGTTTGACACTTTTTTTCAAATGTTTTCTTCCTTAAGTTTCTCTGCAAATATTAGATAAAATATTAATTAAAAACTTGCTTTTCGAAGATAATACGTGCGTTATAATTGTGTCATTTCACTTGTTTTTTTAAAGAAAGAATATCATCACAAATAAATATTGTGACATTATTTTTTGGTGATTGTTTAAGGGAAGACAATCAGAGTTAATCAATTTATTTAACTTTCACTTAAGGAAATAAAACTATAGTTTATTAGTGAAAAAATTATGGACAATGCCTTCAACTCCTACGAAAATCAATACGTTATCATTTTCGATATTATCAGTGCACTTACGTACACTGCACTTAATTTATTTAAAATAATTCAATGTAAACATATAATTTTTATCCAAAAAATTGGTTATTTTATTTTAAAGCAAACTAAGAATGCATTTTTCTACAATGGCATCAAATGTATAAACTCAGCTTTAACCATTTTTCAAGGCAGACAATAACATTTCTTATAAATGAATATTTATTAAATAGAATGATGGTGAAACTTTATTTCACAGAAATGCGATTTAAAAGGATGTTTTTAATTCTATTTTTATTTATATTTCCTTGGATCAATTAAAAAAATTATTTTTTGCGTGCATTTTTAAAATGGTACATTTAAATGAGGATTCTTAATGCCTAAAATTGTAAGAGTTCTAAAGATATCTCTACTGCTAATAAAGATGAATGTGTGCATTGGCCTCTTCAGGCCAGACCATTGGACCTACAACTACTAATTTTGGCCTATATAAACTTTGGGAGGTTAGAATGTACATCACTGAGCCATTTTTTGAAATTTTATTTAGGATTTATTTTAATTAAATAAAAATTAAACTGAATTTTTCCCGCTCTAGTTTCCGAAAACAATATTGCACAGAATTGAATTTTACTCATATTGTAAGGTTTCAATTTTTTTCAATGTATAAACTTAAATATCGAGCAAATTTTACTTAAATTTTTAAATTTTTGAAATATATTTTTTTACTTAATTTGTAGCACTTACCTGGTTTACTTTGTTACCCTGCAATTTGAACTTATTTCCTTTTTCCTCAAGTGCTAAACCACGTAGTTCTCTTCCATTGTTGAAAGAAGAAAGAGTGTTTTTTGTTTACAAGACGAATTAAAAAGGGGATGCGGCAAAAGTTAGAAGATAAAGGAACCAGTTATTTACTTTTTAAATAGGGCTATGATGTTATGGGATTTGTTTACATTACAAAAGTTCGTATGCACAATGAACAGAACATATGCCAGTCATATGAAAACAATACTATTTTGATTATTAGAGGACATGGAGTAATATCTAAATTATTTAATTGATTTGATATAACCATCAACTTCAGTTGATCCATTAAACTCCAAAGGTGACTATTAAGAAAGTAAAATTGTAGATAATTTAAAGTTAGATAAATTAATTGGACAATCAGGCCTTAAAGAGTGATTTGATGTTATGAGATTGGTTTTCATTGAAACGAAAAGAGTATGAATAAAAAGAATTGAAATATCACGATTTTAATGTCTCCAATTATCTATTCTTCAACAATGGAAGGGTTTTCTGCAAAAAAAAGGTATCTCCAATTATTCAAGTTTGTAGAAAGCCGTAAAAAGCGTTTGAAAATTCTAAACTCCAATGAGACAAACAGCTCCATTCCTTGAGTAGCGCAAGAACTAACTACATCCTTTCCACACCAAACATTCTTTTGGCACCCTTTGAGCAAGTCGAAAACAGATATTTACAAAAAAAGCGAAAATTCGGTGAAGTGTTAGAAATATCAAATAAACCAGTTTATATATACTTTATAAAAAGTTTGGGTCATTATTTACAAATATAATATTAAAGATAAAAATGATCAAATAATTAAATTATTAATTACTTTAATAAAATAGTTTCTAGTTGTGAATAGAATATTCACCATTTTATGGAGAGAGCAAACAAATTATATTGACTCTTTTCTGATCTTATGAATTTTTTTTCCATTGTTAATTTTTAAAGGCTAAAACTAAATTGAACTGAATTTCAAAATAATTTAGAGAGAGAAATTGTTGCATTCTAAATAAGTTACACTTAATTTTTATTGTTAAGAAATAATAATGACATTTATAAATAGGTTTTTAAATTAATTACTCAGACGTGAAAAGGAAAATTATTTTCCATTTTAACACTTTTTATGTCTTTTATCTGTGTCAATTACTTTAATTAAACACTTGATTAAGATTATAACTAATTATTAATTAATTAATTAATTAATTGCAAATTTACACAAAAGAACGTATTGATTATGAAAGCTCTCTTCTTTCATGTGAATTGAATTATATCAATGTCTGCTGGTATAAATAGTAAATATCTACAATAGCAAATTTTTTCTTTTATAACACTTTTTATAATAACTTTCATATAAGACCGTCTACCCTAGTAGGAATATTCTCCCCAAGGTTTTCTCGTTTACCAAGACAGTGTAGCGCCTTTTTATGCTTCATAATGTAGTGGAAGAAACTTGAGGATATATTTTTTCCATGTGCCGTTTTACCACCTTTTGAGGATTTAACCAATACATAAAAAATATCTATAATGTTAGAATCAGACGACCCAAATTTCATTTGTCTAAATCAAACCAAATTTTATAAGTTAAGTATTTGATTTAACACAAATACAGACAGATCATCAATCGTTGAAGGCAGGGATGGGAAAACTACGGCCCGCGGAATGCAGAAAATCTTTGTAAAATTATCAGGCCGGCAACATTTTTTCAAGAAGGTAAACAATATTCAAGAAGCAGCTACACATGCAAGTTACATTTAGAATACAATATTGCTAAAAATAATAAAGCTCTCAGTGATGGGGAGTTCGTTAAACAATGCATGCTCCAAGTTTGTGATGTTTTATGTACAGACAAGAAAAATAATTATGAGACTGTAAGCTTATCTCGAAAAACGGTGACTTCTAGCATGGAAGCCATCGATAAAAATTTGGCATCACATTTAGAGTCAAAGATTGGCCAGTTTAAATTTTGTTCCATAGCTATGGATGAAAGCACTGATATAAATGATACTGCTCAATTAGTATTATTTATAAGAGGTGTTGATGAGAACTTTGAAATTATTGAGGAACTGGCGTGCATGCGTTCTTTAAAGGCAGCTACAACGGGATATGATATTTTTCGTGAATTTCAGGAAGGGCTTTTAACTTTGAAAGTGCCTATAACAAATATATGTAATATTACGACCGATGGAGCACCAAATATGACAGGAAAAAAATCTGGATTTCTTGGACACTTTAATCAAAACTATCTCGGGAACAATGTCGTTTTTCTACATTGTGTTATACATCAAGATGCTATGTGTAAATCTGCATTGAATATGAAACCCGTGCTTGATACATTCGGGAAGCTTGTAAATACTATTCGATCTCGTGGGCTTACTCACAGGCAATTTCGAGATTTTCTTCAGTCAGTGCAATCTGAGTACTCTGATGTACTGTATTACACGAAAGTAAGGTGGCTTAGTGCAGGATGTGTTTTCGAGCGAGTTTGGCGGCTGAAAGACGACATTGTGTCGTTCTTCCATGAGAAACAGTGTTCTGCTGAGTGCGAAATGTTAGAAGATACAAAATGGCTTTCAGACTTTGCATTTTTCACAAATCTTCTTTGTCATATGAATAACTTGAATATCAAGATGCAAGGGAAAAATCAATTTATCGACTATATTTGGTCACATCTCAAAGCTTTTAAACTAAAACTTAATATGTTTGCTGGGCAGCTAGGTAAGAACGACTTATCTCATTTCCCGAGGTTAAATTCAATACCCTCAGTAAATGAAGAGAACCTTAAGAATTATGAAGATAGCCTAAAAAAATTCATTTTGAGTTCGAACGCAGATTTCAGTGCCATTCAAGCAGAATTGGATATTTTTACCGTGCCATTCAACGTAAATTGTGAAGCAGTGAGGTTAGATTTGCAGCTTGAATTATTTGAGTTGAAATCTAACAATCATCTCAAGCAATTGTTTCTAAATATGCCAAAGTTAGAGTTTTACAAATCATTATCGAAAGTAAGTTTCCCAAATTTAATATCTCATGCCCAGAAAATCAGTGCTATGTTTGCTTCATCTTATATATGTGAAGAAGTGTTTTCAACTATGAACCTTAGAAAGAATTATTTCAGAAGTAGACTGACAGATGATCATTTAGCCTCGTTCCTTAGAATCAGTACATCTCACTTCGAACCTCAATATAAGGAACTTTTAAAAATGAAATCGCAATTTCATTCCTCTCATTAATATATTAAATTGTAATACTTGTATATTGTTTTTAAAATTTTAGAAAAATTCATCTTGGCCCGCCAAACTTTATTTTTTCGAGTTTTAGCTCGCGATCGAAAAAGTTTGCCCATTTCTTGTTTAAGGGAAAATGTGAATATATATTCCAATATAATTCCACATACCTATATTCCAATGAAAATTCTGTTTCAAAATCATACATTCCATACAACTAATTTCAAAAGGTTTTTTATTAGCGCCTTGACGTTGGACATGGAAGGCAGAACAGGCAGATTTTTCTTCCAACATTTGATCAGAAATCTGCAAATTTGATCGAAAGACCAAAATCAAATGTTATACCTTCCTTTCTTTTGTTTAACTATTGAACTCACTAGCAGAATCACATAATATAACAAATATGATTTTCGAATTCGTTTAAGTTTAAAAATGGAAAGATCAGACAAAAATTTTAGGCTGAATTTTTTGACGATTTGTATTAAACATTCGCATTAAATAAATAAATAATTTTTGTTTTATGTTATGGTTTGTGAATGATTATATTATTGACCTTACCTAAGCAAGTTTATTGTTTATAGAATATCCAGGTAAAAAGAGCATAATATTTGCACGTCCCATATGCTTATAATATTTGCCAATAATCCTTTCAGCTTTCAATCAATAACCAAATAAAATTGGCATCACTTACTATGAAACTGTTTTTTGAAGTCATTTTTATGTGATAATATACCCTGAAGTTATTAAGGGAAAATAATAATATTATGTTTCGTTTTTAATAAATTATTTTTTAAAAAAGGACACTTCTATGTGTGCAGATATTCACCCAAACCCAAAATTGGCTAACTGGTCTGACGTGTAGAGCATTTAAATTCTTTTTTACTTTATTCATTATATAACTTACAAACGATATGCCAACCTAAACTATTATTATGTTTAAATACATCTGATATAAAATCTTTTTCTAGAAAGTTTGGTAAATGGAACATATAACTAATTAATGCGAAGTATGGACGAGATATAGCTTGATGTAATGTACGTTTTATGAATTAAAAATGAATTTCTTTATAAATTTTTTTATAATTCAATACCATTTAGAGCTAACGTCTGAAGATAGAATTATAAAAATGTAATCTTTTATCTATCGTGCCGCTGCATCATACGGGCATTGAAACATCGCTTTTCACACTAATGAATAACAAGGGATAAAAGGTATTAAATTATTCTAAAACGCTATAATTCGATACAAAACATTAAGGATGCTTTTTATTTTATGATAATTAATTGAATCAAAAGAGCAGTACATTTCTGAAACGAAGGATTTTATCTTATTAGATAAGAAAGAATGCTCGGTAATTAAGGGGCTGTGTGTCTATTTGGCATTTGGTATTCTTGACAAAAATAAATATCTGACGTAACATCAGCGTCATCAACATCGCGGCCCACTCTTTCTAGTGGTGCGTCAAATCCTAGCAGCGACAACCGCCGGGAGAGCTTTTAATAAAAATGAATAGCTACCTTGTCCGGGGAGCGCTTACGTCAGGAGCAAGCCCCATTTGATTTTTAAAAGCTCTCTTTTAATGTTTCGTTTTAAGAAAAGTCTAAAACACATTTCTTTCTGGAGTAAGTTAAAGAAAATCGCGATGGATATTGCCCAAAACTTTGAAACGGTGTTGTTATAGTGATAGTCAAGCTCGGGGACGAAGTCAGCGATATAAGTTGAGTTTGTGCAGTAGAGTTTGTGGTTAAAGGCCTCTAAGCACCCTATAACAGAAGTCTGACGTTCAACTCATATGAAGATGACATACACTTGAACAAACCCTTTTTACAGGGGTCTATTTCATACACCTTACAGATAGAATACAAGGGAAAAAAACAACCATACTCGAACCAAGATAGTCAAGATTAAAGGGACGATGCACAAGCCTTAGGCTAGGATTCTGGCACTTTGAGACTGATCTATCTAATTTAAAAATGCTAATAAATTGTAATCACTACTCGAAGTGATCCTTTTTTTAAAAATAAAACATTACTTCGACTCTATTAGGGACATTTGCAATGAATTGACGCCTTCAATTATGAATTTATTTAAAGTTATAAGATGGTACATTCTATTTGCAACATATTTTGTTATTTCAATTGACTTAACCCGTTTATGCCTACTGTTCCATTTTTGGAACACCCCTAACCCAAAAGTTTTTTTTATTATATTGTTTTACCTAACATAGAGAAATTTCATGTAAAATTGCAATATTTTAACCTTGGGCATAAATAGGTTAAGAAGATTGAGGGTACCTGAATTTCCAAAGTCATCCTTATTTGTTCAATCGATTGCTTTCTTGATTTATTATATATTTGAATATTAAATTTTAAAAGGAAACCAGGATCGTCATTGAATTTACAGGTAGGCAAATTAAATTTCAAATCAATATTTTGGAAATTTAAAAATCCTTAGAAAAAGTTGTAGAATTTCCTTATAACCTTTTTTTGAAATATTTTACTTCAGAAGCTACTACTTAACTTCTAAATATGCAAATATATTGAAGATAAAAACTAAACCATTCATTTTAAATATAATAATTTCAAATATATATTGATATTTAACAATACATAATATCATTTGAAGGGGAAAGGAGGAAAGTGATTTGAAAATTTATCCTTCCATTGAATTCTTTTATTTGACTCATTGAGAATAGTTGAATAAATAATTTTACATTTACTTAAACTTATTAAAACATTATTTTGAATGTTTTTTTTCATTTACCTAGTAGTAATGCAAAAAAGTATCATTTTTGTTTTTTGTTTCCCAACGTAACATAATAAGGCCGTGAAAGATGAACGCTTAAAAAACTTTTTCATATGTCATACCAGCGACCTCATTACGAGGCACTCTAACGTTTTCAGTATTTTTATTTAAATTGCCGGTTAAGAATTATTCAGATCTTTTTTCCCCACCTTTTCATGTCTCTGGATTGTTCTCTCCGCGTCAAATCAGTCAAAAGAAGAGCGCGAATGTGATGAACACAGAGCTCCAGCAGCATAAACATCCGAACTGACAACTCACACCCGAAACGCACACACCAGATTCATAGGCGACGAAACTCTCACCTCACGTCGCTCACCTGCATATAAAAAAAAGGGACGAGGACATTGAAGAAGAGAGTGGCGTTTACAAAGGGGGCGACAGCGCGAGCTTTGGCTGTCGACTCCGAGAAACACGAATGTCTGTCATCGAGGGCAACAGGTGAAACTGTCGTTATGTCTCGCAAGTATGTCGGGCGATTTTTATGCCAGCCAGAAAATGGTGGAGCTCGCTTTGGAAAGTTTACGGTGCGTTTATTCCGTACCGCGTTCTTGCGTCGTTTTGCGTTCACGGTTTTTGTGTTTGATGTGATAGCCAGCATACTTTTTACCATTTTTTTATTATGTTTTTAAAATGAGATGGATTGAATTTTTCCAGCATGCATCCAAAGAGTTTAGTGTCATGGATGATATGAAACGAGAGATTAATTTTTTATTTTGATTTTTTTAGGGGAGAGAGATAGAGTTTGTTAAAAAATCTAGCCATCTTTATCTAATACTCTGATGATAGGAATGATTCTTGGATCAGCACTGCTGATTTAAATTTTCATACCTTACAAATATGAGAATAAACTGCTGGCGTCTTGTCTTAAGGGTAGCATCCCTTCCTAATGTTCTGGGTGTCCCGGTTCGGGCTTTGTTGTTATTCTGTGTTCTATCTGCGAGCAGTGTGAATGTGCCCCCCCCCCCATAAAAAGGGGTTGTGCAAAAGAATGTGAAGCATGAAGTAGCTAAATCGTACTCTTAGCACTGCTGATTTAAACTTTCATACCTTACAAATATGAGAATACACTACCGGAGTCCTGGCTTAGGGATAACGTGTCTTCCTAGTGTTTTAGGCGTCCCGGTTCGGGCATTGTTATTATTCTGTGCTCTGTCTGTGAGATGTGTTAATGTGTCCCTCAATAAAAAGGGGTTGTGCAAGCGAATGTGAAGCATGAAGTAGCTACGTTGTACTCTTGGCCCTATTTGGCGCTACTGAAAAACAAGGGAGGCTCATTTTTCGACTTAAAATCGCTGACATCGATCATCGGACTTGTCAATGACGAGCGCCATTGCACACAATAACAACAACATGAGAACATACTAATCATGATGTCAAATTTAATATGGAGTAGGAGATTATAAGATAAGTAATGGCAATACTTCAAACCCACATTTCCTAATCCCAAAGATGAAATACTACTGTTCAATCTCCGTGTTCCTGGGTTTTATTATGAAGTATGGCAATAAGATCTATCCACTTTCAAATTTTGAATGAGCAATCGAACGATGAAGAGAGAGTTTAACTAACTTTCAAGAACGAATAATGGCTTAAGACATTGCTAGCAAGCTTTGCCATAGTCTCCAACCTCAATAATTGCAAAGTAAGAGAAGTCGTTATACGTTTTCTTTGGCATTTCAATCATTCGGAGGTTTGAAATATCAACATGAATCAGTGTTTATTTTTGTAGTGTTAGAATGAAATTTTAGTACATATTTATGATCCCAAAATAAGTATTAAACACGAGCTCTTCATGTGCGAATGTTTATTTTTTAAATCCGAGCTACAAAAGTGGTAAGGTCCAACGTTTCATCATTTTTAATGCTTTTTTGATTGAAAAAATATTCTTCGACCTGAACGAAAAAAAATAATAAATAAATATTAGTTGAATAGTGTGATAATAAATAACATGTTTCATTTAAAATGTTTTCTTTTTTGTGAAGCAATGTTATATTTTATTCGGCATCCTTTTTCTCGGCCATTCCTATCTTGGAGTTTAAATTCATTTTGAAATTGATTCGTACTATGGGAAAAGAGCCCATTACAATCTATTTTTTGCGCGAATGGCGGTTTTTTTTAATTTGATTTTTCATTTGTGTTTTTTATCATTGTATTTTTAGAGCTTCACCACTGTCATAAGTTCAAAATGTTCCTAGTTGATGCATTAATTTAATTTACATGCTATGTGGTATTTCATATACATATTAAATCTATTACTCGAATATCATCTCAAATTGTGTATTTTATCATAATGAAACGAAATTTATATCTCGTGAATGATATACCGTGATATTCCAGTCACGAAAGCTATTTTTTATTTCATAATAATTATTGTTGTTTGAATCGATTCAGGGTTTTTCCATTGGTTAAGTTACTATTTCATTTCTTCATTTATTTGTTTTGTTATTTAATGAATTATTTCATAAATATCTGACAACAAGCTTGCCTGTTTTACAGTTTTAAGTTTGTGCATTTAAACATGTTTAAATTCTATTTTTGTGTGTGTTATTTTAAATAGATAGTAAGTTGTTGATGTTTTCTGGAAATTGGATAACCATTTAGATTATAAAAATTTGACAATGTTCTTTTTTAAATACTTTTCATTCACATAAAGTTATCTAATTATTATGAAAGAACAATCCTGAAAAAATATGCCCACCATTTAATATGATTGTATCGAATTTCTAAATTTCCCTTGCCAAATCATGAAATATATCAAAAAACAGAAAAATGACAAAAGCAAATAAACATCTAAGGATGGGCCAAATAGCTTATTGATCATATTACATCTGTATTGAATAGTATTAACTAAATTATTCACAAGCCTTATAAATAAATGAATAAATACGTTTCTTCAATCATTAGAATTATTTATAAACTTAGTTGGAAACAAATGTTGCTTTTCAGATAATTTTTGTACATTAATTTACCTCTAAAAAATAAACAACTGAAAACGGAATCATTGAAAATTTAATGGTTTGTTATCTCTGTAATAAATTAAATTATCTATTTTATAATAAAAATATGCTTAGTTTATTAAAATTCAGCCAGCAGTTTTTATTATTTTTTATACCTTAATAAGCACATTTTTACTATTATTTTTAAACTATTCTTAAATAATCACCATTTCAGTTAATTCTGATAATAGAGCAAACTGGAAAAATTTGTGGCCAAAATTGTGAGAATTCAATTCTGATATCTTTTGATTCTAAAAGCTACAAACCGAAAGATAGACATTTCGCGTAATAAACCGGCGGAAGTTATAAACAGGGCCCGAAAGATAACTAAATTCGGTCTATCTGTTCAGCTTCCGCTTGGCGGCTTCCTTGTGAGGTTTTAGGCACTGGAATCCATCAAATCAAAAAGACATCTTTAAATGTCTTAGCAAATCAATCCACCTAACTAACGCACTATCAACAACGGAAGCATCACAAGGATAAGATAAATAGACAAACGTTCCATTGGATTGACGTCTTGGATTAAAAAAAATAATTTACTTATTTTCTCATGCACAGAGTATATTTAAAAAATTGTTGCAACTACCCATGAATTTGATTGCAAGGTTTCAGAAAATTTTAAAGTTCAATACACCAAAAAAAAAAGGCGACTTACATTTATCAATTTCAGTATTAAATAGGCTTTGTCACTCGGGGAATCGTATAAAGGCAAATCTTAAAATATTTCAAACAGGCTTAGTATGCTAATAGTTTGCTAGAATACTAAACAGTCGAATTTTTTCGTTACAATATTTTTTAAACTTTTATCATTAAATAATGATTTATTATTATAAAATTAAGGAATTTTAAATTAATTTTCTACAAATTTACTAAATAGCAGTGCTCATATGAAATATAAAAATTGAATTCAATTGGTAATCGATAACTTAGTTATAAAACTAATTCACTAGAGTTTTGTTATTCGCAACACACAAACGTGTAAAAATTACGAAACTCTAGTACACCAGGAAGTGATTGAAAAATCGATCTCGAAATTGTATGCATTTATTACAAACATAAACAGTTCAAGTTAATTTAAACAGAGTCTAGTACAATGATCTAGCCGAATACCTATTTGAAATAGCATAAGTCACAAACTAACATAAGTTAATTCATTCCTTAACTTTAACAATGAATTCAGCTTATTGATTAAATTAGAAAAACCAATGAAAGAATATTTAAACAATTATTATATAATAGAGACTTGAGGTAATTTATTTCAAAATATTTATAATTTTTCCGGACTTATTGATATATTTAGGCAAACAACCTCTAGGGAGACGAATTAATTAAATTTGTAACTAAATTTCTTAAACATTTTAAAATGTCTGATACATATGTTTCGTAATTAATTTCCCACTGACTTATTTTTAGTTGACTCAATCTTCCTTTCATATTAGAAAACCGTTCGCGATCGAAAGGATATGAATGAAGGTAATGTAAAGAAAAAAAAGCGTGAATGTGGCAAAAAATAAATTTATAAAAATGTCACTATTTGATGAATTTTTATAAAATGTTTTTAACTAAATGTTTTTTTTAATAATTTTTATTTATTTAAATTATAGAATAGAAAAGAAATAGCTTCTTTGAAAGTTTTCTAGATCCCCTCCCCCTTTTAGGTTTCTTCATACGAGATCATTTGAGGTCAAGATTTCATAGTTTTTGAAATCTTGTTTTTAAATTTTCATTCAGAATTTTACGCAAACATATGACGGGGGAAAAAAAAGAAACCAAGTAAGAAAAAAGCATGGCAATAGGATTATGCTATGAATTAAAAAGCATTCTTTATTTTATCATTCAACTTTTTTAATAATATTTCTTTACATGGAAGTTTCTAAAATGTACCAAAATGCGTGATATTTCAATTAAACACAAAATTAACATACACAAACATATCTCTAAAATTAAAAATAATTTTGAAATGCAAATTTAATTTTTTGAATTAAAGTGTATACAGTGAAAGCCGATTCCATAGTTAAATTGACAGTTGATAAAATTTCAAAAGTGCATGAAACGTAAATGTATACTGTTTCATCCACCATATAATTTTTTTTGAAAAGCTTATTGAAATTAAATAAAGTTTTTCGTGAAAATAAAGTTGGTATTATTGAAAAAGTTTTTCAACGGACATAAAAAGGGTTCTTATATGATAACATAGTCCTCAGTTATGGAGGGCAAACACTAAAATTTCGTCTCATTTTTAATTAGTTAAATTCTGTATAAAAACTTTCTTATGTGAGCACGTTGAGAAACATTCTTAAGAAGTTAATAACTACCAAAAGACAGCCTTATGAAGCATTTTAAATTATTCTTACATAGTACATACCAAAATTTATAAATGTTACACCAATCTAATTGAATAATAAATTTAAATATAGCTAATATATTATTAATAACATATTGCAATAATAATTAAAAAGATCAGATGATACATATTACGCTATATAACGCGTGCGGTATTAATTAAAAATGAATTAAATTAACTTTTAATTCAATGGTATTTAGAACGAACATTTTAAAGTTACTTTATAAAATTTAGCTCCTTAATCATCGTACTCGCGTGTCAAATGAACAGTGAATCATCTGTTTTTAAAGTTATAAACTGACATTAAATCATTATAAAACGTTACGATTTTATTTTTAAAAAACCAACCCATAAACAATTTATGCATTCAACTGATTTTTAATCGAATTAGTAAGAAGACAACACATTTTCGAAATGTGAAAGACTTCGTCTAATTAGATTAGAAAAGAAGAAAAACATTTAAAGCGTTAATGCATTTTAATTTAACTTCCCCAGAGGCGGTGACGGATGGAATAAAAAGTGAAGAACACGCGGCTCGACATGATAAACGCACGGTGTATAGCGAAAAAGAATCGAGATAAATTTAGTTCCCCGTCCCCCTTCCTCCTTAATGATACAATTTCACATGTAACGCTTTGATTCGTCATATTTAGAGCTAATTCATCAACAGATGCGATTATGCGCGAAAAAAAGCGCGTCAGAGGGAGGATGATTTATATAGCACCGAAGTTCCGTTATAGCTGGTAATGTGAAGCTGTCTTCGAGTACCCGTTCTGTACGTGACATTTTTTTGTTTGTCTGCTTTGCTTTTTGTTTTGAAAGAAAATGTGTGTTGCGAAATTAATTTAGATTAAAACACTTAATAGCATAATCAAGCTTTCTTCCATACTTGATACCTTCGACAAAAACGTTCTGTTAGAAGATTAATGGATTAGTTCTCAAGTTGTTGAAAATTGAAATTAGGATGTTCAAAAGAATAAAACCGAGAAGTATTTTAGGACAGTGTTTTTTTTTTCCACTTCTGGAAGTATAACAAACGAATTCGGGTCATTATTTTTCAGATTTTTGTGATGCTGTATTTTTTAATTAAAATGACAAAAATTGAATGAAATAATTTAACACATTGAAATAAGGAATCGATATTATATCTCTATAAAATTTTGAATTTGAATTTTCTATACTTTAACTTGAAGTTTTGTTGTATCACAATTCATTGCCACATTATGATAATTTTAATGCTAAATTGAAATCTATAATTTGACTATATTCAAGGAATTGAAACTAGTCTCTGGAGTTTTTATTTGCTAATTAATATCAATATTTATATAATTTGGTGATTATTATAGAAGGGAAAATGTGTGTCTTTGTGTATTTTGTTGGGTACAGTGGATCACCCAGATACGTATGGTTTAATATGATGCATGTAAAAAAAATCAATGATTCAAATTTAAAAGCAATTTTAAATTGAAAAAAAAAATCTTTGAGTATAAAATAGGACATTTCAAGAATTAAACACATTTTTTTAATAGAATTTTGAAACAGCATAATGTAAAAACTAAAAATGATAATTAATAAAGAATATTAGAAGGACGTTTTTATATTTATTTTAATTTATATCAGTTTAATCATATGGTGTTTGTAAATTAAATAAAAATGTAAAATTAAAACATTCAGAAATTATCCTAAGAAATATATCAAAATTTCGGGTAAGCTAATATTACGACACCCCTAGACAGTTGCATATGTAGCCTAAGTGATAAACATAGACAACTACTGATAGCTATTTGACAGCCATAGACAGTCCAAAGACATTTGGAAAAATCTGAAAGATAGAACTTCGTGCCAACTTTGATGGAAGAAAAGTTTGAGCCCTAAAGGCCTTTATCGGCCATGATAAAATCTTTCCCGTAGAAGGCAAGTCCAATCATCGATAGGGATTGGACTTGCACCATTTCTGGCAAGAACCAACCATCATACCGGAACCTTCTGATCACCATGTTTGAAGTGCATTGGATAATGTGGTAGTGCAATTAACAACTAATTTCAGATGGGATAGGAAGTAGTTATGTCTGGGCAAATCGATATCGTATTAGTTAATAATTCTAAATGTTCTATTAAAATAAACTCATGAACTATCTCTTTTTTTTCAGTTTTTGGTTCCCGCAATTTTGACTTTAATTTCAAAAAGGTTTATATGATGTATAAAAAATGCAATATCTTTCAAAACTCCATAAGTTTTTTTTTTTTTTTGAATTCCACTTTATAGCACTATTTATCCTTTCGCATAATATTACTTAAAAGATGAAAATCCAAAGAAAGCAATTAAAATCGGTTGGTTAAAAGCTGTTATTTCAAAAACCAGAGAGAGCAAAACATTTATCAGCTGATTTTAAATGAAATGCACCAATATTTCTGTTTATTAAGAAATCCTGAAAAAAGAAACTAAGCTACAAAAAGTTTCTAATTACCCCTTCTTTATTCTTTTTCCAGGTCCACAGTCCACAATTCGTTGATGATCGCTACCGACATTTCAGCAACGAGTCCCAAAGTTTCAGTCCTTTGAATGGTAATATATTTCACGTTTATATTAAAAACTAGTAGTAAACTGGCGTATCAATGTGTAAAAATGAAACTATAAATAAAAGGGATTATAAAGTAATTTAGGTTAAAACATGAAACAAAGCCAATGCGATTACATGCACAAATTTTAGGTTCAGTTACTGGTAAAAAAAAAAAGACTAATAAAATTGGGGACAATTCGAAGAGATTTTGTGAGGATCCGTATTTACGCATCAAAGCAACGAAAATATCAGCGTTTGGGGCCTCTTTAAAAATTTCTTTCATATTTTATTATAAAGGAGTTATTCCTTTCGTCATTTTCTCATAAAATTGTGCATTTTCGTCAAGGGCACGACTTTCTTTTTTGGTATTCACAAAATATAAATATTTGGCATGAATACAGTACTTTCACTAAATGTATTGTGAAAATGATAATGCGATAATAATGTTCGAAAATCGAAGACACTTTTCTTAGATTGTTTTTCCGATTGATTGAAATCAAGGTTTGACATAAAACTACAATTGATCACATACAAAATTTCATTTATTTAAGATTTAATGGTTTTAAGTTATTACATTTTCAGACATGCGAAAATACAGATCCATAGAAGCCAATTCTTTGATAGATTTGTATCAAAGAGTATACATTTTTAGGTATTAAACATATATTAAGCTTTATATATTTAGTTCTTTACATTTTCTATTTCTCGAATTCATTTGTATTCGAAAATGAAACAGGCAGACTTCTTAGGAATGAATTCTGTACAAAATTTGTCAGAAATAATTATCATAATCCCAGGTACCACATTTCAGACGTCTATCTCAAAGCGATTTGAAACTATCGTATTTACTGACAGGCAGATAGAATGATAAATAGTCATAATCCCAAAAATGTATTTTTCAGTTTCTGGGAATATTGAAACGCAGAAATTTGTCAAAATCTCTAGTTCGAGTTTTTTTTTTAACCAATACACTGCTTTATTTTTTTATACTTCGCATATGGGAAAGTTAAAGTCATTGGCTATTCTATTCAGATTGTATTTTATTTTCTATTTCTATTTAGTTATGTTTCATACTTTTTTCCTACAGCTATGACTTTGCAAGCACAAAATTTTTCTTTAGACTTGCTCCAAATCTTTTGGAATTCCGAATCACACAAAACTCCACTAATTCTAAATCAACAATTTGCTTCTTTCATATTGTTTTTCCACTTTACATGATGGATGTTTGAGTCAATCATGTAATGTACTACTGAGATATGTACTATCGACTAGGAGTCACGGTGACCTAATGTTAAGAACTCGGGAGCCAAGAAGCTCCAATTTTGATTCTAAAGAAGGTCCGTCATTTATATTGATCTATTGCACGTTAAATTCTATTTTCAGATTTAAGTGTCCTCTACTGAGTGCATGTGGACAATTGGAGAGATTATTCCGTCTCGGTTGTTATCCAAGTAGACTCATTGATAATTCTGAGGACTCTATTTCCTCAAAGAATATTGAATATAACTAAAAATTATACCCCAACATAGCCTTTTTGCTGTTTTGAAATGAGATATAAATATTGTTCCGAAGATTTAAATAATCCCACCGTCAACTTTAAACTAAACAAACACGTTTATTGAAGGAAAGTAGCGACTTGCAACTTTACAAGGTCGAGAAGTTGCCCATGACTACTGGGTATCAGCTTTTATACAAGAACAGAATATTCGAGAAACAATTAATCTACATAACAAAGAAAGGTCTAGAATGTTAGAAAAGATAAGGAAACAATAACCAAGAAAACAAACTAAAAATCCATGCATTGGATATTACAGCCATGGCGGACATCGAACCCGCAAACTCTGGGCTTGGATCGCGTGCTTTGGTAACTCGGCCACTGAGCTCGTAGTAAACTTTCTTTATGCGGCAGTATAATTAAACTACCCATTACAGGCTGATAATTTATACAACTAATTCCCTTTTTATTCACTTTTTACTTCAATTTTGAAAGTATAATACTCCACTGAAAACAGTGTGAATCGACATCATTACCACTTCATAAAAATATGCATAAGTTCTTGGGAATCCATTCTCTCACAGAGCAATGAGCATGATTCTTGATTCTCATGATCTCCGCCCAATACGTCTTTGTTAAATAATGATCGGAGACGGACACGCTTTTATCTCTTGCGAAACTCTTCATTTATTTCTTCCCACCTGCAAATTGTATCATCAGATAGGATTGAAGAAGGTCCGAACGGAGGGTGCCTAAAAATAGAAGTACCGGACAGCGGCACTAAACACTTTCCACCGTCTTCTTTCTATTTTGTCGCCCAATCCCTTCGGCATTATCAGTTGAACAGTCTAAAAATGGAAAGCGTCCCGTGGGCGACTAAATCAATTTGTAACGGAAGAAGGGATTAAAAGATATACGCCCAATGCCCAGGGGGGCCGAAATCGCTAAGGTAAGCGGGGGTGGGTCAACAGAGAGATAGCAAGTGTGAGGACAAAAGAAAGGTGTTTTGTTATTGATTTTGAGCAGTAGTGTTTCTAGGGGAGTTTGAGAGGCGAGAGCATGAACAGAGGAATAGCGGTAGAAGACTTATAAACTTGTGAGTGTTTAACAATATTAATGCATTTTTCGCACACACACACCTGTTGATTTTATTAGTTTAAACTGAATTTTATATATATATATAGCAATTAGCATATGTATGTAGCATTCGTCCTTTCACTTCTCATCCGTTATAACCAGAATTACACAGACCGTGTAGGCCTGCCGGTAAGGCCTTGGCTTCAGAACCGGAGGGTTCGAGGCCCAATTCCACTGAAAAACCGTCGTGCAAGTGTGTCTGGTGCACATTAAATTCGTTGAGGAAAATGTCCTCCCATTGGTATGGTGTGGAAGCTTAGAGAGCTGGTGCCAGCTCAGGTCAGGTGTCTTCTTCGAGATTTCAAAATAACCCTAGTGTTGCATTAAAACAGGACGTTAATATAACTAAACTAAAACCAACCTGATTTAGTGGTTCACCCGCTAGTGTGGTATGGAAGTTTCAAGAGGGGTTGTTAGTTCAAAGATGTTTTCATCATCTGACTACGGTTCAAAATTAAATAGTCTGCCCCAAAATAGACCTAGTGTTGTTTTAAAAAGAGTCATTAATACAATTCAGTTTGTCTGCTTTCATTAGTTACTAACATAGTATTTGCTATTTAAGTTGTTTATTTTATTTTTTATTTGCTCTTAAAGATGCCAATTGATTTGTCAGAATGAGTAGTTGCTAATAAAGTTTCAACTAATTATTTCGATTTTATCTTTATAATTAGTAGGAAATCATGTACGTCATTAATTTCTTTAAAAAAATCCATTAAAGTTGTATTATTTATCGTTTTCAATTAAATAAAAGATCTCAAATTGTATGAAGAAGAGTATTCATCCCTAATATTCCTGCCATATGTCATGTATTCCTAACAACATCAATGGCCATCTTGCCTCATCATCTACCAACTCTGGCACCCTAAATCATGTCACCAAAATGCAGTTAAAAGAGCTTCCTGTCTGCACCAACCCTCCTAAAACCCGATAGTGCCATCCTCCCAAATATAAAAGTTAACTGCTTTCTTAAGAAAATGAGCTAAAGACTGTACGCAATTAAAATGGGATGGTGATGGTTTCGATTCGCCACAAACGTCACACAGCGATGGATGTCCTTCTTTTTACGGTCCTCTTATCCCCATTTCCCGGATTAATGGGGGTCGAGACGAAAAACTGAAAGACCCTTTTATGTCTGTCATAGCCCCCTTGATACCCGCAGTCAATCGTATTAAGATGCTCTCGAGTATTTAATGGTTTTGAAGAATTCTGTATACTGGTACGATTCAGTAGTTTTTCCCCTCTTCTCCCGTTTAGAATAGTTTTTAATGCATTTCTCGTAGATTTCTTCTGCTAGTGTAAAACGATATTGTTTCCCTTTTAGTATAGGAATTCATACTGCATTAATAATACTAGAAAATAGGCAAAGATGTCACTCGGTTATTACGTGATAATTTCGGAACATTAAGCGTGGTTAAAACTGGAAAATTGGATCAGATGTTTGATATTGAGACATATGCATTCTGCCTTAGATGCTCTATGAGATTTAATAATTAATTTATATTTATATATATATATATATACACCCGAAATGTTTCAGTGATTTCGATTTTTTTTGTCTTTTTTCAAAAATTATTAAACTAACCTATTTAGAAAAAAAATAACCTATTAAAAATTTAATTACAACCTAAATTATCAGATGATCTGTAATTGAAATTGTATGCTTGTAATTGACATGCATACTTTTGAAAGCGAATCGGTTAATGATAAGTTTGCACCAAGCAATTCTTTCTCTACACATCTCAAAACAATATAATATATATTTCCCATAAAATATCTGAACACAAGAGAATACAAATTTGCTGTAGGAGTTCCGTTCATGTACTTTTGTGTTTGTAATTTAATGGAAAAAAGACCCTTTAATAATGCAAATCCAGTAAACATATGTTCTCGACCCATTATGTCTGTTATGCGGCACAAATTCTATTCATTAAAATCTAGACATTGATTGGCAGAAAGCTTTATCTGTTATACTTTTTAAATAAAACTTTACAAAACTTTTTAAAAAATATTGAAACATGCCGTTTATTTGGATTTGAAGACGACAGAAAATAATCTCTTTTGCTGGTCTCGCTATCATCATACTGTGAAACTGAAACTGGAAACGTTGTAATTGCCCACGTTTTGCATTCATCGAATCTCCTATAAACGCTTGCGCTTATGTTTTCTTATGCACCTTTTCTATGATGCTCTCGTTGAATTTGAGATATCTGTATAAATAATCACTTTGGTATTCGCACTGCTTATTAAAAAGTTGATAGTTTATATTGTATGTTATTAGTGTGAGAAAAATGTACTCATATCACTGTATTATACTTGTTTTAAGTTCAAGAATAATTGAAATTTCAATAATGACAGTTATCATCATTGAAGTTAATGACAGTTGACGTTATCGTAGGATTATTCTCTAAAGATTATATAAGAGGTAAAGATTATATGGGGATATTCTGTTTTTTGCAAATGATCCAAAAAGGTTTTTGTATTGCAAGATTCTCTTCCTGCCATCGTCTCAAGATCTGAATTATCATCATTTATCCAAATACTAATCAACAAACTCATTGTCTTGCGATCATCGAGCCTATTACATATCTAGAACAGGAAGTCCAACCTAAATTTCCCTCCTTTAATATCTCTTCCCTCCCCCTTTAAGAGGACCGAGGAGCATTCGACTAATTCTCTGTGACCTTTTTTTCTTGAACCCTCACCGGGTGAAAGTTAAAAAAATCGTCCCCGGAAAACCTTTGCAACCTGACACCCCAACCAAGGCATCATCGCATTTGTCTCAAAGGGAGACTGATTTATAGGGGTTGGGGGCGGACCCCTTTCGGTTCATTGCGTCTCTTCTCCACCCCCTTTTCCCCTCTCGTCTGATGAGTTATTGCGCCATTGCTAAAACTCAGGGCGCGATATTTATTAGTTTACTATCGTGGCAATGGTGGAGAAGGGATGGGATGTAGTTGTGGGTTCAGGATGGCAAATAGTTCGGCAAGTCTTTTCTGAATTCAATTTTA
The DNA here is from genome assembly GCA_026543055.1 of Argiope trifasciata. Classification (NCBI taxonomy): domain Eukaryota; kingdom Metazoa; phylum Arthropoda; class Arachnida; order Araneae; family Araneidae; genus Argiope; species Argiope trifasciata. Next base: position 3,061,059 of record JAPMOQ010031596.1, read on the forward strand.
CACAGCAATAAATAAGGATTAGCGGTGGTGCATGTGTAGAGATGTGGAAAGGAATGCTTGAGGTTTCTTGCAAGTACAAGCCGAATAACGTTTCTAATTATATGGGATCAAATGCCAGGGAACGGCTGGAGTAATACAATATATAGAGAAATAGTTGTGCATTTCCTTAGTACATATATTGTAAAATTTTGTCATCATATCTGTGTGGTAAAATCATTTTATGCAGAAAATGCAAGAAATTACAGTCCCTATGTCAATTCCCCTTCATAAATGCTTCCCCCTTTTTTTGAAAAATCATTTCATGGTATTTTATGTTTTCTTCAATTTATTCACAAGTTTGTGATTTATTGCTGATATAACAGTTTTCAAGATTCAATTTATATATCCAACAATCAAAAGAATTGCAATCGTAACTCAAACCCTTGTATCACTACGACCACATAGTTGAAGAAAATAATAGATGTATTCCCTTATTTAATGGTAACAATCTGTATTTTTTGGCGATGTTTTGTATAGCCTGCATTATAAAGCATTTTTTAAATGTTATTTAAAGCATGCCTTCACATATAACTGTTAATTAAAAGGGAACTTGAGTTGCGGGTATCAAAGATAATTACATCAAGGTATTTTGAAACTTCAGGGCTTTGAAGTCAACTTGAAGTCATTTCACAGTTTGAAACTTCGGTACTTCAGTGAGAAGAAGAAAATTTCTCTAAGTTGGAAGTGAATAAATGGTTTTTATTGAAAAGGCAGCTGAATAAGATATTTTAGCACGCTTTTCGCGTACATTTTTAGAAGCGGACACATCAAAATTTGCAAGTAATATAAGTATTCTTTAACGAAAAGAAGAAAAAAAAAATAGTGGCAGACATTTTCAGAGGCATTTATTTACCTTTTTTTAATCCAATCAAACGCGACTGTCGTGTTTAAGAAAAAAAACAAAGAAAAAAAATTAATATTTAAATAATTCTCATGCGGAATTACTTAACGCTGTTGCCTCGTAACAGATTCTAATTGAGTGATTATAAGGTATGAGCTATAGATTCTGCACAAAAGCCAGCGTACAAAGACATGAAAAATCTCGATTGTATAAATGTAAAGAAAAAGCCTTTCTCCACATGTAGTGTGATAGTTTGGAGAGAGAGTGTCGTTTGAATATCTTTTTAGCCAGCTTACATATTTCTCATGTAGCTCCAAAATCGGCCTTCAATGTTATAAAATTCCTATGACTCAACACACACACACACATACATCTTCATGTATTAGATGTGGGTGGCTTGGTGGTTAGAGCGAGGGACTCATTTTATTTTAAATAGGGGCCGCGGTGGCCTGGTGGTAAGGTCTCGGCTTCGGAACCGTAGGGTTTCAGGTTCGAGACTCGATTCCACCGAAGAACCGTCGTGCGAGGGGGTCTCTTGCACGTTAAATCTGTCAGGCCAAACGTCCTCCCGCTGGTGTGGCGTGGTATGGAGAGGGGGGTGCCACTTCTGATGTCGTCCTCGTCATCTGACAGTGGTTCAAAATGACGAGGTCCGTCCCAAAATAGCCCTCGAGTTGCTTTAAAACGGGACGTTAATATAACTAAACTAACTAATCTTCATGTATTAGCTTTTCATTTTTTTTTTATTATCTTGAAAGCAATGATTTAGACATGCGTCTTAACTTTTGGCCAACCTCGAATATAGATATATCTCTGCACAATTTGCAAAAACATAATAAGTCTTTGAAGTTTTCTTTAAACCCCGTATTAAGAGTGTTTTTTGTAAAAATTGTATTTAATAATATCTATTTTTTCTGCTCAAATATACCTATTTGATGTTTCAAACCTCTTTTGGAAAGAACGTATATTATTCATTCCAGAAAAAATGGCGATGAAACTGGTATATACAGATTCGATTTCTAAAAAGCAAGATATAATGCTTTACAATTAGAGAATCTATGCTTTAGACTAACAGGTTTCGTTCGAACATTCTATCTTTTAAGCACAGATTTATTCCATCTCTTATCAGTTTCGATTGGCAGATGCATTTTGTAATTTTAGAAAAGGCAACTTTAATTTTCAAAGCAAGTTGCAGCATAAAATATGCAAGAATAAGTAGAAAATCAATCATATACGCTTGCAGTTATAGTTCTTGAAGTATAAGAAACATAATTAAAACATCTTTTAATTCATGAAATGTAGTGTTGAATGAAATTTGAGACTGAAATATCTGTGATTTTTTTTATCATCAGCGAATGCTGAAAAAATCATTTCGAGTTCTGTAGTGTATTTGTATTGTTTTTATAAATCCATATAGCCTGTCTCCAAATTTTTGGGAGGGTGGGAGAGGTTGAAGGGGATGGAAATTTCCCTATTTTTGTAAACGACACAGATAGATAACAAAAGAATAATCTGACATGCATACGATGACTGTCTTTCTTAAGATACCAACTTTCGACGACGTTAACTACAGCCGCCCCATTTACCATGTGACGAGCAGCGCGGACGTGCTCTGATTTCATCTCTTGAGAGATTACGATCTCGAGTTTTTATAATCGATGACGGTAACAGCGTTCAGCACAGTGTTAGGTTGAAGCCTTATAAAACGAGTCTTTGTGCCCAGTGCCAAAATAGAGCAGAAGATCTGTTAGAAGAAGATTTATGCTAGAAGATGTTCAAATCAGTTCAGGAAAGGGAAATCGGTTTGTGCATCTCTCTGCCAGCAATCGCAGTGTCAATCAAGTCGGTCGGATAGGAAGTTAGGGAAAAAAAATGAGAGAGGTGATACGAAATACTGTTAAAAAATTTCAAACAGCAAATGTTTTAATGTAGAAAAAAAGAAATTCACCTTCTTTCATGAAAAGAAGTACAATTATTAATAATATTTTTTAAAAATACTTTATGGCTGTGATGATGATTGGAAATTAACAGAAAACTACTAAACATCTGCTATCATACCTTACGTGCATGTGAGTTTAATAGAATTATAAACACTGATAAACTCTTTATAAATCCGGAATAACTATTTCTAATCTTCAATAGTTATTTGCTGATTATAATGAAATTTAAACATAAGAAATGTAAAAATATTACAAAAGACTATAATATTAGTAGCTCAAATGTTTGAAAAAGTTAATGGTAAAAAATTATTGAATTATGTTCAAAAACAATTAAAAAATTTAAATGACTATTTCAATCATTATCCTAAAACTAGATTTTTAATGCTATTTAGGTAATTGCATAGAATTACAGATATTCCCTACCCGTTTTTAAGTGAAGTTGCTGAATCTACTAAATTTCTTTCGAAATTTTTTGTCCTTTTTTAAAAAAACCGAGCATCATTAATAAAACAGTTGAGGTTATCACTGTCTGTACAATATAGATATATTGATATAGTACGGAAGATGGCATCAATTTCATTTCGACTGATTTTATCATTTAGACAGTAGTGTTCACATCATGTTACTGATGAAACAGTTTTTTAAAATAAATTTCTTAACCAGTTAGCCTTAGTTAGATTTTTGATTTTTCCGTCGAAATTGAAAAGTTGATTATCGGCGCACTTTAACTTCATTTTTTTTGTGTGAAGAATGAGTTCGGTACAAAGGTTTTTATCACGATGCGCTTTTTTAAATACTTTACAAGAAAATGGAAAATTATTCTTTATTTTATTCAGTTCATAAGTGTAATTTTACGTTTTCATTATCACAGAGTCAGAACAAAACCTAACATTGTTATTTCTTAAATCAAAAATTTATTTTAACTATTTTATCATTTAAACATTCATGAAATTTATTTATTCTATTACCTTAAACTAATGAAGAAATCATCAAATGTTTATAGAGGCGTTAGTAAAGTTTTCATATTATTAGAATGCACAAAGGACCAGTATAATAACAATCCATCAAAAATAACAATGTAATGCAATAGAGAATCTATAACATATGAATAATAAAAATTATGTAAAAATTCTGTATAATTTATATAATAAAGTATATAAAGAATCACAAACACTTTTGATTTGAAATATTATCAAATTAACAGTAGAAGAAAAATTTACTTTAAATATAAAAATATGTTTGTAGAAAATGCTTCAAAGAAAAATATTTGTAGAAAATTGTAAAACGAATTTTTTTTAAAAAAACGGAAATATATTTTCTTTACAATTCTTTCAAGAATCAAGATTACTGATTGTTAAAACTGAATTTTTATTAATGATGATACAATTTATTCTCATCGTAATTTAAAAAGTCTATTATTATTTTTCTAACTATCAAATGAAATGAAATTTTTAAAAAAAATTAAATATACAAAATGAAATATCTCAATAGACATTTTGTATTCAAAAACTATATATTAAAGACCCATGAGATATGTTTATTATCACGATATATATAGAATAAGTTTTATTTGATATCCTTTATACAGTAGAATATGCTTAAAACGCCATATTCTACTTAGTTCTGAAACAAAAATTTTGTTATTAATAATCACAACTGTTATTTATGTTCAGTTAATGAGAATATCTTTGCAGAAAAATAAATAAATTATATTTTATCACATGAAATTTGAATAGAATATTGATAGGTCAAGAAATGCTGAGTATCAATAATAAATCGTTTACACGATTTATTACAAACCTATTTTTATATTTAATCTTATTATTTAGAAACATTTCATTTTATACATAATTTATCATCTTATTGCCAATGCTTCAAAATCTAATTTTTGATTACATTTGTTAAAAGCTAAAAAAGGAATGAAAGACATTTAATTTTTAATTATTCTAATAAATAAGTGTTTGGTTAATTACTACGCTCAAAAAAGATCTAAGTGAGACAGCGTGATTTTTTAGTTGAAAGGCTGCCTTTGACTTTTAAATTCATAAAAATTGCAAAAGCTCTAGTTTATTGATTTATTTTTATATAGTTTGAACCTAAAAATAATCTTTTGAAAATCATTCGAATAAGCGATATTTCTCACTGCAACTGCGTTTTCTGCAAACTGCATTTAATTTTTAATTAAAACCTCTGAGAATTATTTTATTTCTGTAATTTAATTACTTTTTTTTCCCTAAGATGTTACTTAAAACGTAAAATGCCTTTTATAAGTTTTATTTCTAAAGTGGTTTTTCCGAATGTAATTGAAATAAAAAGAAAAACTTTACTTTATACATTCTATTAAGGTTTCTTAAAATTTTATTCCGACGTGAAAATAAAAACATGAAATAAAAACTTGAAAAGCCTTAATGCGAAAATAAAAAAATAATTAATTTGGATTACAATTCCAGTAATTTTCTAAAACTCGACTTTTTACACAATAATAAATTTTTAAGAATCTAAACTGCTTAATTTCTTAAAAGTAGTAATACTATACTTCTTAAAATTATTAAAATTTCTAACTCTATTCGTTAAATTTAGCTAAAAGGAAATGATTGAATCCTTAACAATGGATTCTGTATTGAAGCATTTTTTGCGTCTTTTATATGAGTACTCTCTTGTAAAAATATTATGTAATAAGTGCTCTTACAAACATAACTTTAATTACATACAGAGATATATTTCAAAAACTTTCTTTTTTTAGCTTATTTTAATTCCACATTAATGTTTTGGTAATTAATTACAAAGAAAGAGTGCAATAATCTAATTACTTAAATTTTAATTAGCTTCAGAAAGTAAAAAAAAATATGAAATTTAATTTCTTCGAAAAAAAAACCATATCATTAATATAACAAAACATATTCATAAATATTAGACAAGTTTTAATATTAGAAAAATAAATTAATTTTATAATAATGACTCATTTAGAGAGAAACATTTTTACATTTATCAAAATTTTTAAGCTCTATTTATACCATTTCTTGTTGCATTGTAATGTAAAAATAATTTATTAAAATTAACTTCCTCTCAACTTTAAATTCATGATTTATTTAAGGATCGCAATTAAGAAATTTTTCTCTAAAAGATCTGTAATTTTTGAGTTTGTCTCTTAAGCTCGTTTCTTTTCCTAATGAGTAATATATAATTTTTTTTTTTTTCATTGTGAAAGGTTAATCGATTGTAGACGAAAATCATGTTGGAGAAAAATTATTGTGATAAATTTTGTAAAAATAAAAATAAATAAATAAAAGCATTATAATTTATCAAAATATATTGCATTGTTAATATTTACATTTCGTAAAAATTTCTTTGAAAAAAATTAGAAAAATCACTTTTTGCCTTTTATTTAAAACCATAATTATTCCCTAATGCTTTTGAGAGTTTGTTAGAGAAGAAACAGATTGCACTCATTGGAAACTTCCAAATGACAGAATTACGTGGCTGCATTAAGGCTTTCTAAAAACATCTTTTCGATGCAAATAAAGATCACATTCCATAATATTCATCAAAAATAAGAGGAAAGAGGTTCAAGATTTATGAAACCAAATACTACGTCACTTTTAAAAACCAAAAACTAAATTTAAATAAAATATTTATTACAACTTAAAAAATAGAAATTTTTAAAATTATAGTTGGGTTTTATTTTTAATTGTTCAGATCCTTAGCTTCTCGAATTCACTATCAAGTAGTATTACATCCAAGAAAAATCAAAGTTTAAAGTGCCTCTGGAATTACTTTAAAACGAGACGTTAATATAACTAAACTGAGCCCATTTAAGAATCTACAGAATTTTTGAAATATATTAAGATGTGCGTTATTTTTATATCAAATTGTAAAGTTTGAGTGATTCATTTGCAGTTTTAAGTATGAGAAGGGGTTTTTCGATGCTCTATGGCGAGACTTAACAACTATATGGAATTCAGCGTTAATCAACAATAATTGAGATGTTTGAAGAAAAAAAGCTTTCAATATTTAATTCCAGCTTGTTTAATTTCGTAAAGAACAGTGAGACAGTTACTTAAAGCTATTTAAAACAGTTTCTTAAGCTTATTGTCAACTCCAATTTTACTGATCATAGAATTCCCTCATTAAGCTGCTAAAAGAAAGAAAAAGAAAATAAAAAAGAAAAGTGTATATGTTTTTTAACTTAAAATTTGTCTTCGGCTGCCGGGGCTTGAAAGAAAAAAATTTACTCGAAGTAAATGCGTAGAATACTATATATAAAAATAGAGCATTGGAACAAATTCATATATAAAATCAATATTAGATGACAACCCTATACCTCACAATTTTGTTTATCAAACAAAAATAAGTGGACCAAGGGATAGGAAATTGAATTTCATCTCGTCTGCAATGTTCACAAACATATATTTATATATATATGAAGAAATAGACATAAGAAAAATATACAAAAAAACTGCTATTGAATCTGGAAAGATTATAAAAATAAAGGACATTCTCTTATTTACATTCAACTTTTTACTCCAGGGATCTAAAAGCAACAGTCACAAATTTGAGTCGCTTTCTTCTCAGCCATTCCGAAGCAAAATGGCACATTACAAAACAACGCAGGACACGTCAGAGGGACCAGCTCCGGATTTATTTCTGAAATCGTCCTCCCTGCTTTACGAGCGGGAGCCGATGCCAACGCGTGCTTTCTTCCCATCAACTTGTAGCACATTAAAATGTGAAAGAGAAACATATCTAACTCACAGGACGCATTTCATTGCTGCTATTTGGGGCCTTATAAAACACGGGGAATGGTCCGATACCTTGAAATCGGGCGTTGTTTGTACGACTTATTTCGTCTGTAAATCTCAATGTGTAAGATAATTTTTTAAATGACTAAGACATAGGATTGAATGTTCCGACGTTGCCACGTTTTACATTTTAAATTTAGGTAAATTGCCAGAACTCCCGCAGTCTTGCAGAGGCATGTTTGGAATGAACCGACTGGAAACAATTTCATGTGTGTTGGAGCTTTGTGCTAAAACATAGTTACTCTAGACCAGTGATTCCCAAAGTGGTCTATATCGACCCCTAGGGGTCTATGACAACCTGCAAGGGGTCTACGTCAGCGAAAAAAATTTTGGGGATCCATGAAATGAAAATGGGGATCCAAGATAGTAAATCTCAACACATACACTGATAGTACCTATTTACTCAGAACTAAGTACAAACGAAGAACTTAAGGTTCAGTTTAAAAACGGATATCAGCAATTCTGACTTCTTTGCAACATACCCGTTACTTATCCCGTATTATGGAATATAGCGAGGGAATTTTTAATCTCCTTTCCGTCGTCAAACCTAGTGGAAAAGGGGTTTAGCGCTGTTACTAATCTCTTAACGAATAAAAGAAACAGGCTGGACATCATTAGCCGAGGAGATTTAAGATTGACCCTTACAAAATTGACGCCAAATGTTGATAATTTATTGTTAAAGCATCAGGCTCATCCTTCTCATTAAAAATATTGACTTTTTGCTTATGTTAGTTTATTTTATGTTTATTTCATGTTACATAGATTTTACATAACAGATACGAAATTTTATTTTGAGTAGTATAAATTTAAATTCAATTAATAAATGTATAAATTAACATGTGTTTTTACTTTAAGTTTTTAACTGTAAACTTTTCTACAGTTAGAAATTTACAGGAAATCAATATCAGGTAAGTAGGGGGTCTATTCAATACGGAAAAACATGGCAAGGGGTCTACGACACAAAAAAGTTTGGGAAACTCTGCTCTAGACAGAGTACGGTACTGGGTGTGCTAGGCTATGATGAATCTTCATTTAATAAGCTGACCCATTTAGTTTCACATTTACACCCATTTTAAAAATATCAATGCTTTGGTTTATATCAATTACTTTTATTTTATTAATTTTGAGAAAATATTTTCGTTTTTATTTATCGATTGCAACTCCAGATTAAAAAGCACCCACATTTGGACATATTATTATTGAAGAAGAGATCTGCTGTAATAAATATTTTAATAACAAACTGAACATAATGGAACATATAGAAACGTGGTCAATTGTGCTTGAGGAAATATTAACTTTTAAAAATATTTATTGCATAATTCATTGTTAAAAATGTTCATTCTCTTTTTTAATCTTTTTTAGTTTGTTAGTAGTAAAATAAAGTTTTTCAATCCATTCGCTAGAGATCCTCTTTCATTCAAGCAATTCTAGGCACTTGTCTACTCTGTTTAGTAGCAAATCGGTGAATGCTCATGGCGCTTTATAAGACACTCTGATGTCCACAATTAACATATTTGCATAGTCGGGTTTAAATTACAATGTCTCGAGCCAAAACATTAGTTTGTGTATGTACAGAGGTTGTTAAATTTTTTCAAGAGTGAGTCAAGACATCCTATGTTTTATTGATATTAACTAGGTGGTGTTTATTGACTGGTACATTATTTACAAATTGTAATATGCATCTTACTAGATGCAGGATAAAAAAGCTAATCGAAATACTCTATAAAGCAAATCTGGAATTTAGGACAAAGTTGTCTCTGAGGAAGTAGAATTTCTTCAAAAAAAATTCACAAAATTGTTCATCAGACTTACAATTAATTAAAATTCCAATATTCTTTTTTTTTAGTTTTTGCTTTACCTTGATAAACATGAGAGCAAATTATAGCAGAAACAAAATCATTTTTATAAGACTTTGAATATATATTAAAAAGATTTCAGTCCATATAATTTTTTCTTTAATTTATTTAAATTAAAAAATAAATAAATAACAGTTTAAATCAATAACTTTTCACTATTTCTGTTATTGAGTTTCTGCAGCCAGTATTTCACTATTTACAAAGTTTTTCATGACTTCGGAAAAAAAATTTGCAGATCTTTCCTGATCATAGTTCCTAGAACAACAAAAAAATTATCTTTTGCTTAACAATTTGCCCATATTGATAATACTAGAATAGTTCTGGTTCGATTTGAGCTGATAAAGACGTGGGTTTAAAAAGTTAAAGAATGAAGGGGGGGGGGAGGAGACAGTCCTATTTTTTATTTCTATCAGTAAGACATTAACTATTGAAGATTGTTCATATCAGGTAAATGATTATATCTTCATAATAAACAATTGCTTTAACAATATTGTTTGATATATTTCATCTTTTAAAAGGAAAAATTCGAAAATTTTGCTTGCAAAAAATAGAGCAATATATATTTTAAGTATTTTTAAAAAACGAAAGGTTTGATCTCATGATACAATCTTAGGTTTGGGGATTATAGATATGATACTTCATACAACGGAAGATCCTGCATGGTAGTGCAATGTAGCAATATTTAATTGAGACAAAAAACATCTATATCTGGCGGCTGATTTGTAAAGATCAGCTACTTTACCTTCTAAACAACACTAATTATAACCGGTAAAAAAAAAAAAATTGTAATTTAGTATCTTTTTTTTTTTTTTTGCCGCAGCACTTGTGAAAATAAAACACACTTTCAAGGATTCCATGACTTGAATGTTTTATGATTAATGTAATACCGTATTTTAATGAGATTTGTAACAGTTGCAAAACTCTACTACCTTTTCTTTTGAAACAACAGATGGCGTTATCTTATTACCATCAAGGTTTATTTTTCAAGATTCTTTTGGGGGGTCGTATTAAATTGTATTCTGAGCGTCGGGTATTTTCGTATTCGGGCTTGTTTTGTCTTGGGAAATCTGGAACTTAGAAAATAATAAAATAACTGTTCCTGAAACTCGTCTATTATTTTCACTTACTTCATAATGAAGTTATGCAGAGTCTTGTCTCTCTAAACATTTACTAATAGAAGAAATTAAAGAAGATCATAATTTAGTTCATAATCATGGAATCAACTATTTCGCTTCCAATCATAGATACATTATCAACTTAAATGAATTTATTTCTGACATTTAATAAATCCCTCTAACAATTTGATTTTTGCTAAAAGGCTAGTAATTAACCATCTCCGTTGTCAAAAGGTATAAAATATTAAATTAACTTCAATAATAACCAAAGAATTCGAAATTGGATCAATTCTTCAGATTTTGCGTTTTTAACTTCATAAAATACAAAACTTTGATCTTCATTTAATTTAATAAAGATTGAAGAACTCAAACCTGAATGAACAGCACATTGAATATCAATTTAAATAAATGACTTATGGTTAATAAGTACTTTATTTTAAAAATGCAAGCCAACGGTTCAAACCCTCATCTAAAACTAAACACCTCCCATCACGTGAAAGCTTAATGTTATGACTCAGATGTCATTTAAACGTCGCCAATTAGGCGTCAGAAGTATAAAAACTTCTTTCTTCATTCGACTTGGGAACGCTTCCGAATTTTTTCCTAATTTTTATTTGGTGTCAGGGCGGAATAATTTCACTTCAAAACTGTCTCTCAAGCCGAGTTATGAACAAGGGTGATAAGCCACGGCGGGAGAGAGAATCTTCCGAATTTTTTCTTGGCGGTTTTCTCTCCTACCGTCTTCATTCCCTCTCTTCACGGGCATTTTATTTCGAGCCGCGTGAAAAATGTCACCCCAGTAAATTACTCTAATGGTCCCTTCCCGCCCGAAATAGCGATTAACTCCTAATTCTTTCGCGCGCTCCACTCCAGGTTTGCCATTCATTATCGGAGATCCCGTTTTTCGTCGCCCGATTTGTCGCCAAACATAAATCGGGCCCCCGCCACTATTTACATTGTTTGGTAGAACCAGCACAAAAACCTTGTTTATGCCAAGCCAGATATATTTCTCGGATTTATGGGGATGCGTAGCTGTGGCCCGTCAACAGATTTGTGGTGAGGTAAGACAAGGAAGTACATAAATACAGAGCAAAGTTGACAGAAATTAAATATCAATGATAATCTGATTACAATCGGTACCAAATTAAATACTTTCAAGCTTAAAAAAATAGTTGGGTTCTTCAGACAGACGTAGATATGTAATCAGAAAATAGTGATCCTATCATAGGTTTCTGATTTTTTGTTACAAATTGTACCTAAATGCTATTCAAGATTGAATCATTTCAAATTCTTTATAATAACAGATTGTTTTTGAAATAAACTCATTTTAAAGAATTTTAGAGCTTTTTGTAGACAGTTTCATCTCAGTATGCCCTTTGGAGACGATGAAGAATCATACAGCTGCTTTTTTCAATATTTTTGAAGTAGCCACCATTGAAAAAAGTCTGGTTTTTGGATGATATTGATTGCATTTAATTCCAATTGAATTTTATTTTGTATAGCTTCGTGCAAATGTTTCCGGTAATGCACTATTTTTAGTATAAAATTTCCACACGTACGTTGTCATTATGTGCACGATCCTTTCTAAAGGAAACCAGTCCTGTGATTTTATAGTGCTATTACTAGTTTAATTTTGTAGTATTTGTATTTACTTGCTCTAGAATGGACGTACAGACAAATTTAATATATATGGAGTTCACTCGATATTTTATAAAATTTAAAATTTGGTTTAATACAAAAAGCCATACTGAAATACAAAGTTTCATCTGTTTAGCTCAGGGCTTCGAACCGTAATTTTTTTTGTTCCGGTTTTCGTTCCGGTTCAACTAAAAAATTAATATCGGTTCAGTTCCGGTTTTCGCTCTGCCAAAAATAACGGTTTTCGGTTCAGTTCCAAATGAATAATTTCATTTTATGTATATTCTTATTTGTACTAAAAATATAATTCTGTCATAAACAAAAAATGTAATTCTATCAAAATTTAGAAGATTTTATTCTTTTTTTAATTGGTACACTATGTGAATTGATACAAACAGCAGGTACGATAAGAGCGGTGAGCAGAGGACGGCGAGCTTTGGCATTGTTATCCATTATCAAAATCGCATTTGACAACTAGGTTCATGATTACCCACATTCGTAGTTTGACTCTCACATCGTGCACTTGTCCTTGCAATAATTATGTAAAAAATATATTATTTTTATTAAAAATATATAACTTTATATTATATTATATAAAGTTGACGTTAAATTAGAAAATATTGATAAGTTGGTAACAGTAACAAAATGACTGAAAGATATATCGAACCGAAATAAACCGATATTTTTTTCGGTTCAGTTCCGGTTTTCGTTCCGACCAAAATAACGGTTTTTTCCGGTTTTCGGTTTTCGGTTCAGTTCCGGTTCGAAGCCCTGGTTTAGCTCAAAGCGTTTTGGTATTATTGTATTCACAGATATAATTCCCAAAATATATTCTTCGGCTTCCGAGAGATTTAAACCACGGAAATTATTCGAAAGTTCCAGATCGATTTTTTTTTTTTTCGCGATTAGCACAGTGTCTGTATATTTCCTATAGGATAATGAGGAAATAGGAAGCAAAAACCTCCATTTTGCAGATTTTGAAGAATGAAAATGTTCCCAAATGACTTAGAATGAAAGTTCAAATTATTTTTAGAAAAATGTCATTTCCAAATACATTCCATGAACAAAACTTTATTTGAAGTACTCTTTTAACAGGTAAAACTTCGTATGCAACTAAAATGTATTACCCATGTTTTATCTATTGCACTCACAGATTAAACACGTGTTTGACGATGCTGAGCCTTGGTATCAAAAATTTATTTTCAATTAATGCACTTATAGATTAAATATTATTTAAAGGCATTGTTGTAATGAATATCTTTAATATATTCTATTTAATTAATTTTTTTCCTGAAAAAATATCTTTTTGACTATTTTTACATCTATGTATTTTTTTTTATATTTTCGAACACTTGAATTTAACTGTCCTTAGGATAATACTATTATATTAGTATATATGATTACTATATTAGTATCTATACTCATTAGTAAACTAAAATAGGAATGAGGGAAAACTCGAAAAAAATTATCGTAACTTTTAAAATTAATTAACTAAAATTAAACCCCCCAATCAAATTAGACAACCATGCGATTTATAAGTTTAAAGACTGCAATCATCAAACTATGCACCATCGTGTACTTTTAAAGTTAATAAGGAAATATTTACTCCAACTGTTCAGTTTGTTTGAATCTTAAAAATTTAATGGTATTTGATGAAATGCTATTAATGGTACTTCAAAGCAGAGTTCTAGTTTATTGTAGGATTATTATAAACTTGCCTTTTGCAAAGGGTCTTTTAAATTCCTAACTAGTGAATATGATGTCTTTTAAGTTATGCACTTAATTCTGGAAAGTTGATGTTTACCGATAATCTGCTAAAAGGTTCAATTACATTACTAAAAGCTTCCGCCTACATCAAATTAATGGTATACCAAAGGTGAAACCAGACTAAATGGAAATTAGAAATATGAACTGTCTTGAAGAAACTAAGGAAAAGTCATCAATATAACCCGAATTGCATTTTAAAATTATTTTCGTATGTCAAAGAAATGTGAAAAATATAATAGTACACGCAAATAATAATAAAAATTATTTCAAAACACAATAATTAGAGGGAAAACACAGAGTTATTAAAATATTTTCAACATCTATTTTTAAATTCTATACATTTGTTAACAAATTAATTTCGGATATAAGTTTTTCTAACTAAAATCATTTTTTTAGTAAAAAAATTAGAAATGAAAGGAAATCAATTTCAGAAATTCCTATTAATTATTTATTTGTTCCAAGTTGATTGATTAATAATTCTTTTCAGATTAATTGATTAAAATTATTCATTTGTATTCTGATTATGTTACCATCTAGACCTATAAAATATATTTTATGCCAATTTAAAATCCGAAATACGTTGCAAAGTATTCTCCGTAGCGATGCCAAATGGGTTCACAAGACCGGAAAGTGTAAAAAAAATCCTTAAAATTTCAGAACTCATCATTTTAATTCATTTTTTTAATTATCATTACTGATTTAAGATCATATTCTTTAATGTTAAAAATTGATATTTATGGGTTGAAGTTTTAAATTTTTTAAAGCGAAAGTAGCTTTTACTATAAAAGAAAACAATAAAAGATCTAATAAAAAGTTTGGAAAGATTTCTTTTTTCTTTCCTAATTTTAGATCATTTTATGACAAAGGGTTTTTAAATCTCAATAATCTGCTCTCTGTTGTAACCTGGGAAAGATCTCAATTTGAAAACATTAATTATTAAATTCTTTTTCTAAATTCACATCACTTAATGATCGCATTATTTCTGCTCCTTTAACTTAAAATTATGCACTTTAAGACATGAACATCACTAGTGCTCAAATTTTTATTTTTAGAATATCATATATAAGAGTTTTATGTGTTCGTTGTTCAAGGAAGGAAACATATTTTAGAAGGATTTTCCTTGATTGATTTGAAATCAAAATTCGAAGAAGAGCTGTAATAACAAGAACACATTGTAGTAACAAATAAACAAAACTTTTTGAGTCATTGCGTTTATGCATATGAGAATGTACAAAGCTACCGATTGCCGTCTATTGGACAGATTTGATTTCAAATTATATAATATTGTACATAACTTTTTAAAACTGTGCTTAATATATCATGTATGAAGTCAATGAATTTTTGAATTACTATGTTTACTTAGGTCGAGAGAGAGGCAATCCATCTTTGATAAATTTGGTTCAACATTTGAGATGTAGCTACGCTTTAGATCCTAAATACATGTACCAAATTCTATTTATCTCAATTATATATTTAGTAGTTATTATTTTTTTAACCTTTCTATTCAGCCAGAAATCTACAAATTTAAATTAAAAATCATACGCTTAAAATTCATTCGTCCAGCTTAAAATGTTTTGATTTACTGAGTTCACAGTCCATAAAAATAATTTTTTTCGTATTCAGCAACTCTGAAAATAAAGAATGGTCAAAAAATTTTTTTGTTGATTGCAATACTTTCTTCGTGTATACTCCGTTCATTAGCAATTAAAAAACTAGTCATTAATATTTATATCTGCAATGAATTAAAAGCAATTTCAGTTTAAAGTTATAACTTAATTAAAGTTCACAATAATGTTATAAGCTCTATCTTTATTTCTTATCACTTTAATCCATTTCTTGAGTTCCTTTCAGATCCTCGTCTTAAAATTTTTTATATAGTTTTTCGAAACCACTTTTGAAAAGAAGTCTCACGAAGAGAGGCAAAAGTACCGACTTAGCGCTCTTGAAAGAATTATTATTGAAACGGATCCCTTGAGAACTAGATTTTGAAGGTCTGGGACAAGGAACCCCCTTCATTACGTCTTTCAAGCCGCAGGGTCTATAAAGATTTCTTCTCATAATCCTCTGGCTCACTTTCTTCGCGCAGAATTCAGTTATCTCTGCGGAAATTACTGATGTCTGACTGTTAATGTTTTTACAGTTTTCCTCTACTTTTGATTTGAACCGACTTTTCTTTCATCGCAGAGCAATAAAAGAAATATTTATCATTGGGTTGTATTTCGGAATGTAAATCTAGTTCTTATAAGGTAAGGTGAGAAACTGAAAGAAATAAAAAGTTTAGTTTTTTTTAATACTTTTTTGGGGTTTTTGGAGGGGGTGAGCTAAGTTGCATTCAATAAAGCTGGAAAAATTCTTATATTCTTGTAACTAATGTCATGTTAAGTTAAAATACATATAGAGTGAGTAGATTTAAGCCTTTTGTCTAACTGTATGTACACTACGAAGCCCCCTTTTTTAAATAATTATTGGGGTTTTTTAATATCTTTATCCTAACCAACAGTTTCAAGTTATCCTAATCCTAAGCAATTCTTATCCTTATATTAATCTACCAATTTATATATATTTTTTATTTTAGTAATAATATGATAATATATGTCATTCTCATCATCTGACCACGGTTCAAAATGACGACGTCCGTCCTGAAATAGCCTTAGTGTTGATTTAAAATGGGATGGTTGCAGAACTAACTCTAATTTTTTATAATTTAAAATGTTTTCATTTCTTACAAATTTATTTACTTGACAACTAGATTAAAGTCATTATTTTTAACCATCTGTTTATGGTTTTCTTTCAATTCAGTAACTCTGGACAACACTCTAATAAGAAACCTAAAACTGAATGCCTATATAGTTCAAATAATCTGCTTCATTTACTAGATAATAAAACATTCAGAAAGTAAATTTATCTGCGGCAGTTTTTAAAAGTTCGCTTTTGTTAATAAAAATGAAATGCAGAATATTTTAGATAAATTGCTTACTACAAGATGGTCATGACACGACTTTAGGGAATATTTCTGCCCATCTTTAACAAGTTGTCTAAAACCCGCCTGTATTTAAAAGTTCATACACAGAGTGATTGGCAAAATGCTTATAAACTCTTTAAATACAAATCGGCGTCTCATAAAGAAAGGGAAAGCGTTGGGCTTATCATAGGGAATTGATTGAGACAGGTCGCAGCAGCAATAGTGATAAAATAAGAAACTTATAAAAAACAATAATAATAGCAAAAAGAGAACTGATAAAAAAGTCTAGTCAGGAAATATACGTTACACCATAATAAATATATAAAAAGAAGATATTTAATGGAGTTGGCGAAAAACTGGCGAAAACAGTTGCTATTAAAATTTCGAATTTTCTGTCTCATGGAAAAAAGAGATTCGTTCTAAAATTAAAAAATATATTCTCAGTATTATCGTACAGTTTTTTCAAGGTACAGCGAAGATAAATTAAAATCGATTTCTTCTTATGCGGCATCGAAGATCAGATGTGAGAAACGCCGTTAACAAGTTTGTTAGATATGCTGCAAGATATCATCGACAGCGTCCTTACTGTTATATCGCAGATGATTCGGAATTTGTATAGCAACCTACATTAACATTATTTCGAAAAATTTAATGAACATTATATTATTGAATAATATTTAAAGTGAAACATAAAATTTAATTTTTTCCTCTTTTTCCATCTGTTTCTCTCTCTTTTTCCTTTCTTCCATTAATTTGTATTCTCTTGTTTCTTTTTCTTATTCATATTTCCTAATGACCACTCTTCATAACACATATTTGTTTTAACCGTCTACCCGTCAGCAGGAAGTTCTATCAGGATAATATGATTGCATTGAAAACCTTCGTTCGTGATTGGATGTCGATGTTTCAATCAAGTGTTTTGATAGTTGAACGATGGTTCAGAGTTAGAATCCCTAGTATACGAAATTTGCAACTTCAGTTTTTTGAAAACATGAAACAAGACAACTTAAATAAAAGTGAATAAAAAAATGTGATTGCTTATTTTCAGTTAGTATGAATAAAACAACAATCCGTACATTCATCAACCATTAAGGCTTGGATGAATCATTTTATCCCATTTATAATTATTCTGACAATATATTTAGAATTTTTCAGATACATATTATTGTTTTTACTTATGACACTTTCCAAGGTCGTTGACAAATTGTCAGCGATTTAAGCTGTAGCTTCTGAGGGCCCAAGACCAATGAGCGTCAGAGGGTAGAAGCCTGACTTCTAGCTCATATGAAGATGACACACACACTCGCTTGGACAATCCCTTTTTAGAAGGGGCCTCTTGCACACACCTTACAGATAGAACACAGGGTAAAGAACAACCATACCGAACCAGGAATCTAACCTAGCTCGGCAAGATCACGGAGAATACCGGTAACCTAGCCTAGGATATCCCTAGACCAGGTCACCGGCTGACAAATTTTTCAGACACATATTATAGTGAAAAGGAAATCAAAATCTGAAATCTGAAGAGTTATCCATTCTAAAAAATTATTTCAGTTGTTTGTATTGTTTGACAAAAAAAATTAGTAATGAGGTATTAATTTTTCGTACTATATATACAATAATGCTCATAATACATAACTTTACATCGAAAACTATAAAATTAATTTTCAAATCTACCGTCAGATAAACTAATGTAATAATGGATATTTAAAATATTTTTTCATCTTAAATTATGACAAAATCAATCAATTCAATTAAAATTATATATCATAATCTAATGAATCAAATTTATCGTATTTCAATTTAGTAGTTAGAGATAATCACATTTTAAGCGCAGTTTTGAAAAAGAAAAACTAAATATTTATACTTCGTTTATAAGTATTCTTTTTTGAGTGGCATTTACTATTATCTGCGTTATTATTACTTATAATAGATATTTAGGAAAGAATATAGTAAAGTGCCTGCTTGCTTTATTTTTATTAGATACCTCTATTTGACAAAATTTATTTCATATTTATAAAACTGGAAATTTAGAATTGTTATTACAGTTATTGTTTGATACTCTAGAGTTCTGAAAATAAGTGTATACAATATTTTCAAATAACTTACTTATCCATTGATCATTAATTTAATTTTCGATTCCATAGCTTGGCGTCATCTCTTTCCGAATTGGAGAAAATTTGGTTTCAAGATTCCATTATATTTATGATACGCAAATGTAAATTAAGGAATTAAAAGTAGAAAATAATGATATTAAATTTAAAAAATGAGATCAAGTTCTTAAAAATATTCTTTTTCTTTTAACTATTTAAGTATAAAATATGGCAGAATACTCTCCTCAAAATTTTTTCGCATACTCTCTAATAAATATACTTGTGTATTATTGACCATGAGTCATTAGTGAGTAAAAATTATGAAATCGTGCGTTTAGCGTGCGACCTTTGACAACTCTTTCCGATTAATTTCTAAGATGTGATTGAAACACAATCACCAGAGCTCACGAATCTTGAAACTTTTTTTTCAATAAATTGAAATCAAAATTTGACGGGAAAACAACAGTTGTAGCCACAAAATCACATAATAAATCTAATTCATTTCTGATAACAGAACATTATTTTTTTTTGTCCCTAACTAAGTCTCTCTTTTCCTCCCTATTTCAGCTGCAGAACCGACCGGTCCTTCTCCCGTCTCCAGCCTGGACTGCCTGTCCCAAATAGTGGAGAGCATCACCCCCAACAGCAACAGTCTCATCACAACGGCGTCCATGACAACCGAGAACAGGTTGGTGTAACCTCCCACAAACGGATTCTCGCCGGAAGCATGCACATACAGAGCCGTCCACTCCTACGGAAGCCTTTCATAGGACTTCTGGGAACCTTTCGTCAGTTTGGAGGAAGTGCAATTTATATTCGTGGACGGAAATCACGGTCATTCTTCTGCAAGTGTGGGTGGTTTGTCGGAATGATGGCGATGATTTGAATTGTTTTAAGATTTGGGGCTTATACGTGAATTCTTGATCCGAAATGAATCAATGTCCATGTCTTATGTGTCACTTGTGTGTAATGAGATAGTATTTGAAAATTGAATCTTTGAAATTTGGCTGGCAGAACCAATTTACAGAAGCAAAGTACCACTTTTAAGAGTGAAATTTAATCTGAGGGATTTAGTAGTATTGATTCGAAGGGTTGATTTTAATAGTTTTTTTTTTTAATGTTGGAAATAAATACTTTATTTTTGTTGTAAAATTGTCCACATTAAGTTGTCAAATAAATTTTTTTTCGTAAAAATTCTAATATTTAAAGTATGAATGTTTTAAGAATCATGTTTCGTAATGAGGATTAAAAATATTTAATGCGAGTAAAATTAGCTCGTATTGCTCGTTAAAAAATATTTCATTGTGTCGTTAAAATATTCATTTATGAATAAAATTATTGAAAATAATAGAAATATAATTTTTATGAATTTACACTAGAAAGCATTGGAATATATTTGATAAAATACATTGTTTGATTTCACTTCCCGGAATATTTTACAGCACATGGGAGTCTGATATACAATACTAAAAAACTTAGGGAATGGAATGCCTTTTCATTGGTATAATGTGGTGTGGAGTACTAAAGAAGTTTGTAGGGGAGATTCAGTCTCACCCACATCACATGATCAAGGTTAATCTAAGAGTTATTATGGAATTTGATAATACTTAACTGAATTTTATTTATCCTGCAGAAAGATGCATTCATTGAATATTTATGCATATAAAAGTCTTTTTTCTAAAAGTCAATTCGAACGCACATTCACCCCTTATGTAGACTTTAAATAATTTAGATGTTTAGTTATATTTAAAATAGGATTAAATACGACATCTAGAAAGTTTTTTTATGCAAAAAGTTTCTGAAAACTGTATCACAGGAATGTATTAAAAACTAAATTTTTCGTATTTCCGCTCCCATCAGAACAGATAGTTCTTTCATGAACCCGTAAAAAAAGTTCGTATTAATTTTATTTTATAAGATTCTTTTTGAAAATTTTTTTATATTAACATTATTTGATTGGCGTGTTGCTTATTAAAAGCCTTTTGGAAAATTCTTAAAAAAATAGTTATTCAGAAATATCGCCATAGAATTGTTTTTGTACAAGAAAATATGGTGTATATCAGTCACAGGAAAAAATACATAATTAATTGAAGAATGCCTTTAATATTTCAAAAAAAAATGATATATTTAGGAATTGAACTTCTATCATCATTTTATTAATGTGTTTTATGAAAGAAAGTAGTTAAAGAATTCAGAAGTGTGGTTCAATTTTATGGAAAAAAAAAACTATTTTGAAGTGCCTTTGAATTCTTCAGTGATTAGTCGTCACTAACTTTCAAAAGACTAATTCATTTAAGTAAGAGAAAAATTAGGAATTTTAATAGTTTGAGAAATTTGCCGTGATTTTAATTTTTGCAATAAATTATTCTTCTTTTGTTGACTTTAGATTATGTACATAAATTGTAATAAAACTATTTAGATACAAACCTTTAATGCTATGATATAACAATCCCCATCAGTCAATACATTTTCCAATTAATTTGATAATAACACATTATTTAGCTTTTATAACATAAATAAAAACACTATTTTCCAAAGGAATTATTCTTTCAGATTTTATTTTGTGTCATTATAACTAGTTGCGATTTTACAGATTCAGACTGATATTACAAATATTTAAAGCATAATGTGATCCTCAAACTCACTTTGACTTAATACATTTTGAGAACAATTTCTCTCCAATTAAAAAATTCATAATTCGAAAATATAAAAGAATGATTTCACCGATTTAGAATTATCATAAGAATTTAAATGACTAATTTCAATTTTCTTGTCTTAAATTGGTGAAAATTGAAATTTCTAATATAAATTTTCAACAGTGTAATGAGTTACAAAAAGAAACTGTTGAGAATAATAGCTGTAGACAATAATATTATTTGCAGTCAACAATATTTTTGAATATTGATATTTTGCTGTAATCGAGACTATACTAATGTGAGATTTTGTACCAAGACGGCTATGAATATATTAAGAAACTCTTGAATGACAAACACAGATGTTATCGCTAATAAAATTTTTTAATATATGATGTAAAAAATACTTGCATAATGCACATAATTTCTTTTCGGTTTTGCAATATGATAATCAGTTAAAATCTGAAATTTATCATTTCCTTCAATGATGTAATTTTTTATATTGAACGATATTTACTAATTAATATTGGCATAATTAGTGAGTTTAACAAACTAGAAAAATTTCCTTTACTTTTTAAATTAAAGATTTGAATTTTTCGGTGCATTATGTTGGATATTAAATAATAATAATAAATTTAAATATAAATAGTTAATAAACTTACATAAATAATTTCTTTATCAAAAGACTTCAGTTTCCGTTTCATCAAATATTATAGAGGCCATAACCCAGCAAAATGGAGGCACTGAACAAAGAATTGCACGGTTGCATTTGAGTCTATAAGACGGGTCCATGTAGACTAGTGTCCACGTTAAAACGCAGCATCTAAAAGGGTTTTTTTTTAAAAAGTAAAAGTTTTCCAAAATTATTCTAGAAATATGATCTCAGTATCTTTTTCTAGATACATTCGTGTAGTTTATTGCTGTTAATTATATGTACATCACATTTATTCGAAGTAAATTAAACGACGCACTTAGAAATAAGGAAGAATATTTGATAAAAAAAATCTTCAATGCATTTAATATGTACATATGTTCACCAATTATATAAAATTAGCAAAGCTGTGATTGCTAAGCATTATATTTTGAAATTGTTTGTAAATGTTCATTAAAATACTGTCATTAACATTTTAGAATTGAATGCAATATATTTTTAAATACCAAATAATTCTAGAGCAGGGGGTTTTAGTGTAATTTTAGTATTTGTAAGATGCATTGTTTTAGGAAGAAAAAGGCATTATATTTTATACCAAAGGATACTTTAGTGCAATAAAATAATTTATTGAAGTTTGGAACTTATATTGTTGTATTTGTTGAAGTGTCTGAATAAATATTTGGAAAACTTTTTGATACTTATTTTTTTAGTGTCACAAGTAATATTAATTTTCGTGAAAATCATAAACAAACGAATAAAACAAGTTTTATAAAATCGTGGTAACATTTTACTGTGATAAAAAGATACAAGCACATAAATGAGTTACATATTTATATCAAATCCAAATGAGAACATTCATATACGATTATCTAATTCTAACCTTGGCCCAATTCCTTATTAAGAAACCATTAAAAAAGACATATAACTACAATTGGAAAAGATGCTCCAATTATGATTTATATAATTCTATTTTATGATGTTTGAGTCAATAAATGGGGATTGCTAAGCAAATTAAAAAGTCCGAACTTTTATAGAATCATCTGGTCATATCTAGTGAACTATTTTTAACATTTTTAGTAAGAAAAAATGTTTATATTCTTCTATTACTAAAACTGACTGAGTTATGATGCTTTAAACATCATTTTAATTCTAATTAACAGTTAACTCGATATAGCATGAATCGCTTCTTCAAAGTAGCTTTTGAAATGGTTTTAAAATTTCAGAAAGAGTGATTTTTTAAAAAGTTTCAATAGATGGTGGTAATAGAAAACATTTTTATTTCATTTAAACTGTTAGTGTCAAAAATATTTTACTAAATATAAAAAAAGATAGATCATATAAAATATTTTGTAATTTTTTTCGGCGATATGTATATAATTGATTCAAACAACATAAGATGTTATTGTGTTTACATAATCTTATTTATTCCAACTGAAAACGCATTCTTATCTCTAATCGCTTAGAAGTTAAAAAATTATTAAGCTACGATTCCGAATAAAACAAACATTACTTGTTGCCTTTTTTTTTAAAAAAAAAAAAAAAAAAAAAAAAAAAAAACTAATTCAGCCAATGCAATACATATATTTTTAATTCTATGACATTATAACATAAAGAATTTTCTTTAGCATGTTATATAAGACGAAATAAAAAAAAAATATATTAACACATGGTGAATGTCCAGTAACAAACTATTACGACCAGAATTAAATGTAAAAATATTCTTCAGAAAATTTTAAACTCTTTCTGTAAGCCGAACGTGCACGAATATCCTTGAGAAAAAATATTTTCAATATACATTTTTGCTGTTATTTTTAATTGATATGATTATTAGTAATTCAAATATAGCATCCAAAGCATTTAAAAGATTTCAGTTTTGCTCAACAGATGGCAGCACACAATATTTGTTAATATTGAAAAATGATTCGTTTCGTACGAATCCATTTCTAGTTATGAAAATATTTTATTTTGTCTTAGGATTCATGAGACCTCTATTTCTCTCAGTTTATTAATACGGAAAAAATACCAAATAAGTATATAGAGTATTTATTCATTGTAAGAATTTAACACTATCATATATTTACAATGCGAAGGTAGGTTAGGCTGTTTACCTAATTAAGTTTAATTATTAAAACTGAAATTCATGACAAAAACACTGAGTTACCTGTCGCAGGAAAATAAATATTCAAGAAGCGATCATTAGTTTTTTTACAACACTTTTTCATGAGAAATCTTATGAGAACAATAAACGGAAACATGGCATTAATAGGACTGTAATGGATGTCACCAGAAATCATGACTCTAAATACATTAATTCGGATTATGACATACATTTTAAGTATTTTAGTCCTGTATTAATAATGAATAATAAAGTTTTAGTAATGAAACAAAAGAAGAACGGGGAAAATAAACAAATCAATATGAATCGATTAAAAACAATATATTCATTGATCCCCCCGAACCAAAGAATGAAGTGAAATTTTACCTTATTATTAATTTTATTTATATGAAATTATAAAAACAAATTTTGATAAAATAATAAATATGATGCTATCTGAGTTTAAACACAAATTATAGAATTTCTAGGAATTGAAAGGTGAAATAAACGATGAAATAAAATATTTCATCTGGAACACACAACTTAAAACAAACATTTTTTAAATGCAGAATTTTCTAGTAACAGTGCAAGAAAATATATAGTCCCCTAATTATTCATTGTTAAGATTTTCCATTATAAATAATATATTCCATGACGGATAATTGTTGACTTTATTTTACTCAGAAAATTATACTAAATTACAGCTAAATACAGAAAAAGATGCTCATCACTTCTCAATTGTAAATCTGGCATGAGTCTATTGCTGTCGTTTCATGACCGCTTGTAACATATTAAATAGGATTAACCAAAACTCTGGAACTCACTACGCGTTTCTGATAGCCAAAAGCAAAAGAAAACATGCAGTTAAATATTATATACTGTATATGAATATGTCATATTTTCATTGAAAATCATTAATGAATAAATTACGAATAATCTATCTTATTTTCCATTGATTAAATGTGCACGAGTAAATAGTTATAAGCAAGTAATATTAATATATATAATGTAATCTGTGTTTGATTCTCATGCAAATAGCAAAGGATAAATAATTTAATATAAACAAAGGGAAAGGATTCAGCTCTTTAGAAAATTTTTCCCATACTTTCTCATAAATGTTCTTGTATTTTATTAACCTTATGTCAGTGGCAAACATTAATTTTTTTAAAAAAAGGGCAGTTAGAGTGCGCTCTTTGACGTTTAATCGATGCTATTTGATTGAAACAAAAGTAACCAAATTCCGATTTGCATTTTGGATGCTTTTTTCCGACTTATAGAAGCCAAAATTTTACATCAAATTATAATTACAGGCACAAAATCATATATCGAGTTACATACATTTATGTACTTGGAGTTTTTCAGTTATCCCTTTACACGGATAGCGGCAGACGATCAATTTCACAACGAATTTAGTTCTAATTTGATACGGATCTACAATGCAGATGTTAAATCAGTTTAACAAATTTCATACATCTAGCTTTTATTTGTTTTATAATTAAAGTGTTCACTTGTACTCTGAATCGGACAGACAGATTTCTTGAAAATTGCTTGCTTCCAAAAGTTGACATAAATCTAAAAGTTTGGTGTAAAGTCTGCATATCAAACTTTATTCGTTTAGTCGTAAAATTTTTTGCATTAGTCTTGTAAACAAAACCGACAATTATAGTTATAAAAATTTATTTTTCATACTCAAGGTGACCTCAAAGGTGAAGATTCCTCAAACCCCAGAGTTTGAATTTCTTGACAATTACATTGCTCAAGTTTTATATACTTCATATATGGGAAAGTCAAAATGAGAAGAGATTGGAAATTGAAACATCGAAGGATGATGATATTTTGGAATTGATTCTTCTATCGTGTCTTTACCTTCATTGTATTAACCTTTCAATTCTGCACTTTAATAATTTTATATCATTAAATTTACAGAAGTAATGCTAATCTGAAAACTATATCTTATACTATAATATGAGGAATGGTTGCCAAGTCGAAAATCGCCCTAGAATTAATAAACTCAGGTAAACTTGGGGGTCTGGGGTTTTTGGCCACGAGGAATCAATTGGCGCCGGTTTTGAAGCGCTACGGTTGAGCAGTTCGGAGTTACAGATAGGATATTTTCAAACTTTATTAGTTCGCCATAATGGCTAATAGGTTTCACGCGGTAACGTGCTGCCATCTATAGCCAATATGGCGAACTGATAAAGTTTCCAGAAGATGATCCGGAACTCAAGGAACTGATCTCGAAATGAATGATCCATAACCCGTGTGGTGATATGAACCCAAGCGCTCCGTGCATGGTCAGCAAACATGGAAGAGACCAGTGCAGATGGGGATTTCCAATGGAACATCAAGACATGACATCGCTGGTGGACGATGAAAAGCCGAGGTTTAACCGGTTATCTTTTCACCAATGGTTTCACAAAATTTCTTATGGCATGTATTGTTTTGATAAATCACAACTGAAAATTTAAATCTTCGAGTTAGCTTCGATACCTGTTTTCTCCGAGCGGAGCTCGGTCACCCGCTGGTCAAGACAAATAGCACAGATTCTTAGAAAATATGTTGAAACAGTAACAAAATTTCTAACAAAGAGCAAGATGGTGTTTAATAATAAACATAAAAAATCTAATAAAAAATTGATGCTTAATCGACGACAATTATTAAAATATTCAATTGGTTTCTTACCAGTTATATGTCTTATAGCATGTGATTATATAAAGGAGAATCATCACTGTAATATCATGTTTCGTTCATTTTGAAACCTTTATTAAATTTAGTGGGGGTGGATCATACACACTTTCAGATGAATAAAATTGGAATCACAGAAATTCTATTTTTTTAATTTTAAAGTGGCGGGAAGATAGTTTTTATTCAATAAAATGCTACGAAATTATTGATTTAAGTATCATACTTACAATAATTTTTTGATCAATTAAAATTTTTGCCACCCCCTTTTTAGTTAGAAGAAACTAGTCAAGAATTAGCAATACATTACATAATTTGGTTTAATGATGGTTTTGTTTGGTTTTAATAGTTCCGGCTTTAATAGTCTGTCTTTTACAAGACTAAACGATTTTTGCATGATACGCATTACATAATTTACAGATCGGATCGATTATGCCAGAAAAAGAAAGAGTAAGAAAATTTAAGACTATTCGCAAAAAGAGTACAAATTAAAGTGCTTGCCATTGATATCAGAAACATAATATTTATATATATATTTAGTTTGGTTCTTTTATCATATATGTTTCCCAAAAATGACATTTTTAAAAATATTGTGTTTTGAAGTTTCTATTATTGATACAAAAGACATTCATATCCATCTTGCGATCGCCTCATTTAGAATCTTAAGTAACTTGTAAAATTAATTCTTTATAATTTATTTATTTGATTTCAAAAAGTGTTAATGCAAAACAATTTGTTTAAAAAACGAATTTTGTATCTTGAGTACTTTAAGAAAAGCATTCAGTGTAGATAAGTTTATAAGTCCTCCAATAGATGGCAGCACAAATGTTATTCAAAATCTAATATGATAATAAAGATCGTGCTGCCATCTAGAAATGAAAAAAGATCGATAATTATTTATATGAGAAAATAATTTTAATAAAATGTTTTAAAATGTTTCTTGTCTTTAAACAGGTATTAAGCAGCTCAAAAATTGAATAATTCGCTTCTAGATTCATTTCTTTGAATAAAAAAAATAATACGTCTGATGCAGAGTTTATTTATCTGCTTTTACTATCTACCTATTTGATATGATTGCACCATAATTTTGGGAGTCATAGAAATACTCTATAGGGAAAGGAAGAAACGCTTTCAGTTTTCTGCTCTTATATTTCTCCATCTCTACTACAAATAAAGACGAATGTGTGTTGGCATTCTATAGGCAGGACCATACATTTACGAAATTTGGCATATATTCTCCAAATTTTGCACTTTCTCTCTCTCTCACACACACATATATAAATATTAGAATTTTAAGACAATTAAAAATTCAACTACCATATTTTTCCGTAATTATTTCCTAAAATATTATCGCAAAATCTCAAAATAAAAAGTCATTTCTAATAATAAGCATTTTATAGTTATGCTAATTTTTCCTACTTTTGAAGATCGTTACCTAATTTACTGTACTTTAATTATATAAACGAATGATTTTCTTCTATTATTAAAAAAAAATAAGAAAAATTTCTTTTAATACTTTTATATTTTATAAAACGAATTTGCAATAACATGAATTTAGATGGTTTTTAATGGTGCTATTCTGTGATTTGACTGTTCTCCATTACAAAGGTTTTCATATATAAAATGAACACAACATATGTATGACATGTAAAATAACAAGGCTTTAATATCTGAGAATTTAGGAAATTCCTTAATTTATATCTAAACGATTCATCTGAAGTAAAACTATATAAAAAAATAGCACACTTTAGTTTTTAAAATTTTAGCTGTCATTTAATTAAATATTTCATATTTTTTGCAATAGTGAATGTTGAATTAAAAGTATGAATAAATAATTATAATCTGAAATATATTTTTAAATGTACCACTGTTTTAAATTCTTTACAAAATTTTTTTTTAATTCAGTTCTCAAATATTTTTGTTTTAAATATGCTGAGACATACAGATGCAGTGATAGAAATAGCGATTGGTCTAGGATTAAATAGAAGTATTCTCCTTCCAGAAATACGTATCAATAAATTTATCTCAAGTATATAAATATCATTCCTTTGGAAACTACATTTATCATCATTGCATAAAAAAAATTACAATTATTTCAATTGCTCAAAAAGTATTAGAAATAATTAAAATAATTTGTTGTTTTTCTGTAAAATCTTCCGAAATTATTGTGGAAATATGATATTTACATCATCTTAAAATATTCAAAAAAATATGGTTTCCATGACACCAATTATTTTTCCAAAAACTCTTTTCTAAATTTAATTTCATTTTAGACACATTTTTTAGTATATTTTACAACAATGTGTTTTTTGTTGTAAATTAACTTAAATTAAAGCAGCTATGATTTTAAAGATAACATATAAAAACATGTTACCTTTAAAATTATAGCTGCAAATATTTCATTCAGGCTTTTTCCTAACTCGGTTTATGAACAAAACATAAAGATTCGGCTTATTTTGTAATTTTCATTACATTTTGCTTAAAGCTTGCTTTTAATAAAATTTTTGAAAATTATAACTAATGTCTAATTTTGGCGGTAAGTAATGATGAAAATATTTTTCAGTATTTTTTTGAAAAGCATTTAACTATTTTAGCATAGCATTGTGTTTTCTTATTTTAGAATGATAAAATTTTTAAAAAATTTATGAAAAAATTAAACATGTATTGAAAAATTATCTGGTATATAACGTAAATCAAGAAATATATTCTGTAGTATTTACAAAACTTTAGTGCTGAATTAATCTTCTTTTTGTCTTTATATATTTTAGAACATATTTGGATTCAATAAATATGCAACTGGATTATCAAATGATTAATCCCTTTCCGTTTGAAATTAAATTAATTAAGGGCAAATAAGCAAAATTTCCATGTTTTTTCTATAACATTCCAAATATTGCTGTGCAATAATAAATTTAAACCCTTTTAAAATTTAAAAAATATATATTAAGTGAAGGAAATTTAACTATTCAGCAATTTTCTTTTGTTTACTTTAAATTGATTTTTAAAAGTATGTTAAAGCACATTTTACTATACATTTCACAATGCACATACATTTCACTATTATAAAGATTTTCAAATAGTTTTATCATATATTCTATTATATTCTTTCCTGTAATTTAATTGAATTCTTATTAATGAAATGTATATATATAGCTCTGTTACATTAAAAATTCTTTTCTTACTTAAGTATATACATTCTTTTGGTGCGAAAAAAAACATTTCTACCGAATAATTTTTTGGGGATATTATATAAATAATTATGCAATTAATACACTGAAAACTTCAATGTTTTACGGTTACACTTTCTATTCTTAAGTTTTTATTAATCCTTAACAAGAAAGCCCATGAATTTATTAAATGTTTTTCATGAAAGTTAAATCATTTTTATTTCACATTAACTAAAAATTTCAAATGTGTTGTCAAAAAAATTAATAGCTGATAAGATAATGAATATAATTTTATCGAGTCTACCAAAATAATGGGAACTGTAAGTGAGAAATTCCTTCTTTATGAAACCTTGATTTAAAGAAAAGCATCTAAGCAATTCTCTCGTAGCTTCCAAAAGAGCCGTAAATCTAAAAAAATCAATCACGCAGTCACTAGAAGCCTCCATCAGACTATTCCCAAACGTTTCTTATCAGCACGGGATGTCAAATATTTATATATCTTCGGTATGGCCATTAATTATCTTATTTACAAATTATTAAAACCTTTTATAAATGGGCAACAGCATGTTTAAAGTAAAGAAAAAAAGCATATTTTTCTATTTTGCGAATCTGAAAAGAACCGAATTAAGTTTTCTAAGGCCCCTTAAGTAAGCCAAATTTTGGGAAACACTTTATCTTTCAAAGTTTAAATACTAAATAGTTTAATAGAGTTTAAATTAATATTTAAATAAGTAGTGCTTCATTGAAATAAGTGGTAATTTGCAGATTCCTTTTAAAAGACTGTTTTCAATATATCGCACATAAAAAAATGTACAGCTAATATTTTACAGCCATTTAAAACGAAATAACAGTAAAATAGGACAGAATTGTCTTAATAAAATCCAAATAACATTTAAACATTTTTTTAAATTATAATGCATCGCATTTTTAAAATTATAAAAAAATAAAAAAAATTGTCAAATAGTAATTGATTGTTATTAGAGTTATATTTAAAAAATTAATTCAAACAGCACTTAATTCTAGTTTTAATAAGTTATGTACAAAACTTATTCAATAATATTTAATAATGAAAATCGTGAAACGCTGCACGGTCTTTATTATTAAATAGCAGCACTAAATTAAATAACTTTTAAAATACCTCTCAAAAATTTCTCAAACTATTGGGAAGGGATGCTACATTCAAGGAGTACCCTGAACAATAATCTGGCAATACTCTAGAATATTCTAACAATTGACTAAGTAATACGACTATTCAACGTTTAGAAATATACATTCTTTTCTACGGAAACAAAAATGAAAATAGAGCAGTGCAGTACATTAAAAGAATACGAATTTTGGCACACGTATACTCGCTACATAAAATTTAGTAGTGCGGGGAAGAATATATCCCACCGGGAAAAAAGAGGGCTGATGTATTCATCCTTCTTTTTTCCGGGGATCAATGAGGGGTGGGCCCCCTATTGGTCAGTGACCCGTATCTCTGGCACGATTCCAGGCCGCACTCTCAAGGCCAATCGGTTGCTCCTCGTGTTCTGCTCATCATCTGCCGGCTGAAGGTCGTTGGGTACCACAGATGGTGCAATGACCACCCATGTTTATTTTAGGAGCACTCGCCCAGGGGGCTTAGGAAACCGTTGCGATATGAAGTCGCCGTCTGGATTAGGGTCCGGACGGGATTACATTTCCATAATGCTATAATTCGGAATGTCGTATGAAGAGCGAAATGTTGCCAAAAAGGGTAAACTAACAGGAAGAATCAGAGGTTAGCCCATTTGGAAGCGTAATGATGTTAAAAATCGATGTTCTTTCAGCGACAGTGACGGTTTGTTCTATTTTTGGGGAAAGTAGGACAGCGGTAATCCGTCTGAGCTTGGATTAATAAATAGAGACGTCGGTAGATTTGGTTTCGATATAAAAGTCGTAAATAAAACTCGCGAGAGTGGTTTTCTCAAAACTGTCTCGCATATTTTCTAATAAAAGTGTAATTCCAGAGAACCATTTTCATGGCATTGGCATGTATTAGTTAAAATACATCTGTCGTGGATTTAGTTATTTTACTGTATTTATCTAGCCGTGGTTGGTGAATTTTGTTTTTTTGGCAAATAATTCTTGGCATATGCTTATTGATATTTGAAAATCAAATTTGTATTTTAGATGTGTTTTCCCCAACCAATGGAAATAAAAATTTGACATAAAATTTACCTTGTTGTCACGTAACCCCATATTAAATTTGATATATTTACGTCATGGAATTGTTAAATTATCAAGCTTATAAGTTAGCCCTGAAAGCTCAAAGCGACAAACGATTAATTCCTCTTTGGATTTGGCTTAAAATTTGTTACTTGTCTATAATGACTCCCGAGGGAGGGCACTTCGTAATTGGTGATGAGATGCTTCCGGCATGGTGGTTTGGATCTCGTCACCCCGGTGAGAACAATATAGATGGGAGATCTGGCTCCTCCCATGGAGGACGAGACGTACTTTCTACGGAGAAGGTTGTACCGTGGCCGGTGATGGCCCTTAGGACTCAACCACAGTTCCCGCCAGTGTTGCTGTAGTGGCGGTTCGGTCATTCAGTATTTATTTCCGAGTGCCTTTGTGAGGGACGGTGAGTCAGTAATATGGCTTAACTGTCCACACTTTAGGTGTCAAATCTCTGCACTGAATTTTAACCATCCAGATCTCTTCCTTTTGTGGTTATTTTAATTTACATTCAAACAACAGGACAAAAAATCTTCCTCTGGCAGGATATTGCACGAAATATGATAGAAATATACATATTTCTCTCAGACAGCCTTCTTCTTCTTGCAAACAGCCGACCACCCCGCCACCATTGAACGTAGCAGTATCGAGAGGATTTGTTGAGGTCGACTGCTTCTCAGACAGCCTATCAAAATTCATGCTTAGCTCAAAGCGTTTGTGATTTATCTTTGTCACAGACATACGTACACTTTCCAAAAATGTGTTATTCGGACTCAAGGAGGTCTAAAGCGAGAAGAATTCGTCCAAATCTCAAATTATAATTCTTTAATGATTACAATAATTTTTCTATATTACGTACATGAAAAAGTGAAACACACACACACACACACACACACACACACACACACACACACACACATACACGATTAAATCCAATTCTAAATTTTTTAGTATTTCTCTATCATATATAAACAATACAAATTTCGATTATCATTAAAAACAATCGATATTTTTAATCTATATATTTCTCATAAAAACCAAACAACAATCGATAAAAATTTATATATATATATATATAAACTAAATAATCTTTATATATCAAATATATATAAAAATAGCTTTTAATTAAAAAGTCTTAAAATGTGCGATATATTTTATCAAAATTAAAAACTCGTCTGAAATTATTCACTTACTCATCGCATATTAACATAAATAATCAGGAAATACACATGATACAATAATTTCTCAAATTTTTGCTCACTTTCAAAAAACATTGGAAGGTGAAAATAATTAAGCAAATAAATATAAAAATTTTAAGAATGAACTAATTAATTCTATTCTTGATTCTTTTCTTTTGAAATAAACAGTACTCTTTAGAAACAGATGGGGAAAAAAACCCTTTTGCATTGAGATATTTCCTTATATTAATTCAAGAAAAAGAATAAATAAAGCGATAAATGCAAATAATTCAGAATTTTTTATCCTTAGTTAACCTTTTAGGTACAAAAATTTTGACATCGTAATCTTCTAGAATGTTGTAGATGAACAGTATAACTGACAACTTAAGAATTACCATAGTAAAAAATTAAAGATTTAAAGATTAATGCTCTTTAAATTATATATTAATATTTAGAAGATTAATTTTCTTCTGATTTTTCTTCTTTGTAACTGCCAACTGATTTTTATTTTTAGCATTTCTAGTGAAACCTTTTTTTCTACGAATGATTTGGCCTCCTATTTTTTGATTCAAAACATTAAACCGATTTCGCTTGGTAAAAATTTCGATTAATCGCTTCTCTACAAACCATTTAACTTCTTGTCTTTAATGGTTTCCGTTTGTTCAGCCCATTCATTTATCTTCCACAGTTTTCCAGAATGAAATTTATTATTATTATTATTATTTTATTTATATAACATTGTACTTCCGTCTGTTTTTCTCTTTCTTAAATTTTATTTATCTATCATCAGCAAAAACAATAGTTCAGACCAGAGCAATGTACTGATGGTTAGGGTTATCCAAGAATTCTTGGCATAGCATTTTTCTTTCGTTTTTACAATTTAGAGGATAAATCTAGCCAAGAGTAATTTATAAAGGAAAATTTTAAATGTATATTCTTTCAGTGAATGCTATAAATGAGTTTATTGCTAACCTTATAAAATTTATGCTTCATATAAATCTTAAAAAAATTATGCTTCATATATATCCATAAAAATTTATGCTTCATATATATCTAAAAATTTATGCTTCATATATATCTAAGAATTTATGCTTCATATATACCCATTTATGCTTAATATATATTCATATCCTTCATATATATCCCTCCGTGTTGCTAATGGCAGTTGGGACATGTTAAATACGTCGCGACTGCAAAGTCCTCCTAGTTCCCATAACAAATGATACCTCAGGGGGTACTGAATCAGGGATGAGTGGGTCTCTGATTTGGATCTAAATTCTAACTTGCGAAGGGATGAAAGAGGTCAACAGCCCCCTAAAAAAAGGTTTGGGTCGTGTGTGTTCGAGCAAAGGCGTCCTCTCACCTAAACGGTGCTCGTTAGCAAGGAAAGACGCCCACCTCTGCTTTAATTCGAAAGAGTAGCGCTCATTCGAACTTGGTATGTCCAAGTGGCATTAGACCCACCACATCTATATATATCCATATTCATATGCTTCATATATATCCATATATGCTTAATATATATTCATATCCTTCATATATATCCATATCAAACGGTTTCAAACCCGGCGAGTTCAAAAAAGCCTCTTCATCTTAATCATTTGATGCCAATGAGTCCTTCAAAAAGATAACCACTTTGCGATATATCGTTCTGTTTCCTCATTCTGTTGAAAGTTTATTCACATCTCTTGAATGCGTAGAGAAATGCTATCCTGTTGCAAGACAGCGTCAGCCTGGGGGTAAGGTCTCGGCTTGGAAACTTGAGGGTTCAAAGTTCGTGCCCCGATTCCCTCGAAGAACAGTCGAGTTAGAGGGTTCGGTGCACGTGAAATCCGCAAAAACCCAATATCCTTTTCTTGGAAAAGGATATTGGGTGTGAAGATAGGAATGCCCGCGTAGGCGGCGTCCTCGTTATCTGACTGCGGTTCAAAATAACGAGGGATGTCGACGTCTTGGCATAGGGGTAGAGTGTCTTCCCCGTGATCTGGGCGTCTCGGGTTCGAGTCTCGGTTCGGGCATGGTTGTTCTTCTGTGTTCTATCTGTGAGTAGTGTGAATGTGCCCCACTGTAAAAAGGGGTTGTGCAAGCGAATGTGAAGTATGAAGTCGTACTCTTGGCCCTAGTTGGTGCTACTTAAAAACAAAGGACAGAAATATTTATACTGGATTGTTTTAAAAATGATATCGTAAAAGATAAAAAAATTATCATAATTATTCATAAGTGAACAGTTAATTAGTTATCGTATAATTAATTAATTGGTATAATTAGTATGATTCAGTTTACATTCTATAACTGAGTTTTAAGTTCATATTTATGACTTTTAGTGATAAAATTGTGATAAATATCATTAATATTTTGAGTAAAAGTTTTTGAACTGTGTATTAGATATGTCTTGTATTAACGAACTTTGTATTAGATATGCCTAGACAATTTAGTTTGAAAATCCATTGAAGATCTTACAGATAAGAAGAGGGCATTGAGCCTCAGCATAAAATGAGACAAATGGCAGCTAAATTGTAAATTAACGCATTCAATTACATTTGTCATGCGACTGTGACAGCACGCGGACTGATGTCATTTTATTAAACTATCAACAGGTGGCGAAATTCATAATTCAAATTTGAACAACCTTGGTCGTCGCAATAAAATAAGATAATTTCATTACAAATAGACATAGTATCAGATCTCACTATGATCCAATACTTCATTTCAAAATTGCAAGAAATTAGTAAAAATGATAGTAATAATTTATAGATGAAAGTAATATTTCTAGTGGGAAACATGCTTGAAATGATATAAACAATTATTTTTTGTTGTTTAAATCAAGAAAAAGATTGCAAAAAAAAATTATGAAATATAAATATTTATGCAACTGCCCCTCTTCCCCCTTTTAAACATTTCAAAACAGGGCATTCACTGGTACCATTAGAGTGACATTTTAGGCTTGAAACATGTGCAAAGGGTGGAACGAAAAAATCAGTTTCTGAATTTTAATTTGGAATAGTGCTGAAAAGTTGCTTTTTCGTGTAGATAAAATAAACTCTATTTATGAAAAATATTGGAGTAAGTCTTGAGATGCCGCAAGGATGTTAAAGTTGTATAAAAATGGAAATTTTTGCTACATTTTCAAGTTTTTTTAACGAAATAATAACCTTCTGATTTTTAGTTTGTAATAGAGCTGAAAAGATGCCTTTTAGTATAGATAAGATAGATAAAAATTATATAAAAAATATTAAAGTATATCGTCAGGTGCTGAA
Source organism: Argiope trifasciata (assembly GCA_026543055.1). Taxonomy (NCBI): domain Eukaryota; kingdom Metazoa; phylum Arthropoda; class Arachnida; order Araneae; family Araneidae; genus Argiope; species Argiope trifasciata. Next base: position 3,097,975 of record JAPMOQ010031596.1, read on the forward strand.
AGGATGTTAAGGTTTCATAAAAACACACATTTTGCAACTTATTACAGATTTTTGCGTGCTTCGATTACGAAATAAAAAGCTTCCATTAGGCATTGTCATATGAATGAAAATATAAAGACAGTTACACTATTGCACTGGCATAACACTGAGTTGTCATCGGAGCTGTTGTTATTGAGAAAAGGATCAAACTTGTCTGCGTCTGGTGACAAGGACAGAGATAGTTTCAAATCAGTAGCTTTGTAGAGTTCAGTTGAGTTGGTGTCTACCCTCCGTCTATTGTATAACTGATTTGTTAGTGTGTGCTTGTGTGCTTTGATGTGAGTAAAAATGGCTCAGTCTAAAATAGTGAAGACAAAACAAATATCTTTGGGAAATTTAGTGATTCGCTTGAAGCTGAACACACTATTGACGAATCTAGTGCTAATGCTAAAATAGACATAACCTCAAAATTGCTTCATAGACAGATCCTTCTGTAAGTGAAATCTTATTTCCCATAATAGAGCAAATATGGTCAAGAGCTTCAATTCTTATTGCTAACAAAAGAATTTCACAAATGATAAAAACTTATCATGATAAATACAAGAATTCGTTTAAGTCTAAAAGCAGAAAATATTTGCATCTGTTTGATTTCAAAGACACAGAATTTGAAGAAGCTAATCGTTTATTTGATATTGTTGACTTATATATAAAAAAAGTGCCAGTTATGGAATAAAAAGTTTTAAACGATCGATGCTCTAGCAGGGAAATGGATATAGGTAATAATATCGTATAAAGAAAGTTTACCACGAGCTCAGTGGCTGAATCATCAAAGCTCACAATCCAAACCAAGAGTTTGAGGGTTCGATATCCGCCATGACTGTTATATCCAAAGTATGGATTTTTAGTTTGTTTCGTTATGTTCTCTAACATTCTAGACCTTTTTTCATTATGTAAATTTGTTGTTTCTCGAATATTCTGATACCCACTAGTAAGCTGATACCCACTAGTCGTGGACAACTTCTCGACCTTATAAAGTTGCAAGTCGCTATTTTCCTTCAATAAGCTTGTTTGTTAGTTTAAAGCTGACGGTGCGTTTATTTAAATCTTCGGGAAAATATTGATATTGCACCACAAGCGTTTTGAGCAAAGAATAGTTAGGTTCAATCAAGAACGGGCCAAAAATACTAGTGCATCAGAAACGATTACTGGTGACAATGACAACACTGATGAACAAGTGTCCTTTGCAAAAAGAGGCAAACCAATCAGAATCATCAAATAGACAAGAAACGATAAAACTACCATGTGCCTAGGCGGTTTAATTTTAAGACTTCATACAGCAGACATCTGAAGCCGAACCAAAGAGTATTGGGGACTCGATTATCGACTTTTCTAGGCTTTCTTGTCACATAAAGGCAGTGGAAAGAGCTGTGAAAACTGTTGGCCGAAATGTTCTGTGGTTCATTCGCTGCAGAAGGATACTTAAGAGAAAAAACTGACTCGCGTATGAATATACAAAAATATTTTTTAAAAAAACTGTTTAGTGTGGAAATGAAGGTGAAACAAACATTTTGTAACCGTAACATTTGCAATCATTAAGGATCCAGAAATAAGAAACGAAAAATTAGACATAAAAGTATTTTTAATTATTATACTTTGTAATCAATTATTTTTTTCCTATTATAATGATTATATCCTATTATTATGCTTATGTTATATTAAAAAATCATCTTCTGTGAATGAAACGATGCATTATATGATCGAAAAATTTATAAAAATAAGTTATCAAGGTTTATAATTTTTCAATTTTTTTTTGTTGTTTAAAAACTTTTTAGCACCTTGAAATACTTCTGCATAGCAAACCGAATTTTTAAAAATTCTTTTTAAATCTAAAAGCTAATTTGTTACCACTATTACCAAACTAAAATCTTGAAAAAAATTATAGTCCTTTTTTAAAACTTTCAATTTTTTCCCATCTTTTTTTTTTTTTACCAATCACAAGTTTTTTGTGGTATCTCAAGATGACGTAATATTGCAATAAATTTTTATAATATTGTTTTTGAACCTAAAAGGCAACTTTTCCACACTATTAACAAACTAAAAAAAAAACTTTAACTTCAAAAAAAATTTCTGAATTCTTTTTAGTTCTACCCTAACATGCAATTCAACTTTTTATTCAAATTAGTTAAAAGAAAGATCGTTACTGAGACATAAAAAAGATAATAATAGAGATCACAATTATTAATTTTGGCCGCTAATTAAAAGGATTAATAATGAGCATTAATAAAAAAATTGAATTATATGTCCTTAAGGATTAAAGAATGCATGAAATACCTTATCGCTGTGGTGGTGACAATCCTGAGGGTTAATGCAATATTCTTAAAATGTTAATATTTTAAAAAAGAAAATTTTCACTTTTCTGTGACCAAATAAGTCTGAGATAAAGTGCTTGAATCTCATTATTTTAAGCAAATTTACTCGGAAAAAGGATACCTATTCATTAGCTAATATTCCTTAAGGCTGCGTTTAAATCTTCTAAGACAATCTAAATTAGTGATATTGGAAGCCTCATAACTCGGTCAGACGGGATTGCAGAAGAATGCAATATTTTTCGCTTAAGCCATTATAAAATTAAAAACATTTTGCTAAATGTGGTTAAAAGAACAGAGAACTATGGGAAAATTTATATACTGTAACTTTTTTCAATAATGCATTCATTAACTGAAACATAATTTCAAATCATTTTGTAATTTAAGTTATGCAACCGGTTGGAAGTATTAACTTATTTATAACTGTTTAGAAATGAATTACTGATTTAATATTATAGTGGATATCATGTATGAAGTAATAATGCTGCAAAAAAATAATATAGCATCTTAGTCACTAAATAAGTTGATCCTATAACATACATAATAAAAAATTGTGAAAGAATTTTTTAAAAATTAAAATCAGTTCTTTTTTAAATTATTCATAATATTGTATTATAATACAAAAAATTAGGGGTACATTAATAATTAGTAAAACTAATTTCTCGTGAGAAATTAAGAAATGATTTTTTTTTGTCAGAAGAATTTCAGACACAACACCATAAGATTATGTCATTAATGAAAAAGTCAAAAATTTATAGTCATAAATATAACTTGAACCATACAGACACGGAACTCGTATTTTCTTTGACACAAAATTCTGTAATCGTCACCATATTCACATCATGATCATAATAATTCAAAACCTAGATTGATGAAATTTGATATGCATTCTTTACATTTAAATTGGGCATTTGTAAAAAATTTTGGAAGAAATCCATTTGTCAGTTGAGAAATCCGAGGTCATATGAATAGATATCTCAAAATTGCAGGAAGGAAACTGTAGAGATATGATATACAATTTCATCGTTATTATTATAATCAGACACCGATCTTATCAGCTTTCAGCAGATAGAAACTGATCACCGATTGTATTTCAAGAAATGGTATTATTTAAAAGCTTTTATGAAGAAACGACATGTTTACAGCTACTGTTCACAGATACTATGTGAAATATATCCCATTTCTGCCATGTTATACCACCACTTGTGATTATGGCGTCTGGCTACGAATAACAGCAACTATAGTTTCAAAAAATGATTATTCATAACAGGTAATGTTACACTCTTCTCAACTTTCATATTTATATAATAGCTCCGGTTATTGGAAAGGTGAAAACAAATCCGATTCCGACTCAAAGCTGTATGTTTCAAATCAAGTGAAGTGATTAACACAAAATAATATCATTGTAGGAAAACGAGAGATAGTGGTCTGCCTGTAAATTTTTTGAATATTCTGTAATAAAGGTAAAAATTACTTAATAATTCTGTAATAATTACTATCTAAAACTATGGAATTTGGGACCTAGACAATGCAACGAATGTTTTTTTTATATAATCCCATACATGAGAATTATACGTTTTTCTATATAGCAAAAAAAGCAGTGTAAGTAGTCTCCTCCAAATTTTATCGCAATACAGGTAATTGGCGTAATTGGCGTAATATTGATGCGCAGTAGTTACGAAATACTAATCTTTGGCGAGAATTTAGCATTTTTACTATCTTTTAAGCTCACGGATCCGTTTGGGTGGCTGTAGTCTTGTGGTAAGGTTTCGGTTTCGGCTTCAGGACTGGAGAGTTGCAGGCTCGAGGCCCGATTCCACCGAAGAACCACCATGTAAGTGGGTCTGGTGGACGTTGAAGCCGTCGGGGCCAAACGTCCTCCCGCTAGTGTGGACAGGGGGGGTGAAAGCTCAGATTTCATCCTCGTCATCTAAGCGCGGTTAAAAATTAGGAGGTCCATCCCAAAATAGCCCTAGTGTTGCTTCAAAACGGGACGTTAATATAATCAAACTAAAAACTAAACAAGAGATCCTTTTATGTAAATTACGCTGACTACATTAGTTATTACTATGTTGTTTCAAATGCAGTTTAGAGAATGCAGATATGTATACATATATAGCAAAATGTATTTTCTTATAACCTTATTCTAATTAGTTGAAATTATCCCTGAAACAACAATCTTTATAGATTAAACAAACAATATTTTAATTTGTTTGGTTTATTTTTAAAAACATTCCTCGAGGTAGACAATAACACTGTGATTTCCAAGGGAAAAACTACTACAACAGACGATAGATAATTCAAAAGCTATACAGTGAAAGCCGACTTCAAAATAAAACTATATTAGCAGACGATAGATAATGGAAAAGTATACTGTGAAAGCCGACTCCAAAATAACAAAAGAAATTGTTGCTTACACATTTTGAGGCTTCAAAAACATCAAGCGAAAATAATATCATGTTCTCACGTGATAATACACGAAGAATAAAATTCTTACAATTTATAAACGCGCTCCCTTTTCTCGTCATTATGCTCACCCCATTTAATTCCTTTTTTTCCGTTTTTTTGTCTCATAAAAAATCAATTTAATTTCCCAGTTCCTCAGCAACCATCTTCGACGTACGACTTGTGAGTTCAACAAAATACATCAATTATCCATACTCTCTTACTCACTTATCTTAATTACAGTTTCCAGCAAATTCATATTTTCACTCACATACCAGCCGATAAAAATCCTCTTCATAGTTACCCGAAAAGCTTCTGGCAACGAAATGGCAACGGCAGTTAACCGGCAAAAGAATATCAGTTCCCTACCATAAGTTTGGAACAGGTCCAGAAGTGAAAAGCAGCAAAAATCTTTTGCTCAGTCGAAGCAGGTACTTCTGTATTTTTCGTTCCGTTGGAAAGATCTAACCGAAAAAAGAAATATTTTCCCATTGCTATGGCACTATTGCAGGAATTGCGAAGTAGAATATTTTCTTTTTTTCAATTGTGTTTGCGGAGTATTTTAAATTCTGTTCCCTCACTGCGCATATATGCGAAAGTAGAGTTAAATTTGCACGAATCTTGGTAGTTCAATTTTATGAGAAGGTTTCCAGCAGTTCGGGAGAGAATTTGAAATAAACCATGCGGTTCCCGATTTAAGAAAAGGAAAAAAAAAAAAAGATTTTTTTCACGAGAAATGTGAAAAAAACTGTTTTTTTTTTTGTACTTTTGTTTCTTCTCGGGAACTAAAACTTTCAGGAACATCTTGAAACTCAGAATATGTCTTTCTGCATATGTTATTAAATCGCCTTCCCTCAAGTAATTTAAGCTTTTAAACCACTTTACACAATTATATATCTGATTTTTTTAACATCCTTCAAAGGATTAGCTAATTCACCGGGATTAATTCTTATCGGTGTTTCTTATGGAATTTGTCATTGGACAAGCCCACTGTTAAGGCCTTATCACACGGCGCAATATCGTCTTCACTTTTCGTCTGCAATTTTCCGTTTTTATCCTCAAGAACCAATCAAGGAAGTATTTTTATCATCTTCAACTTTTTTTAACCAGCTTGAAGCATGATGGAAATATTGTCTGCAAACGAAATTCAACTAATCATGTGAAACTTTGAAGAAATGTCACTCAAGTGACGTCCCTTCCGTCACTTGTGTGACGAAAGTGTGTTGTTGTCGTTTGCTAATAAAAAGTGCTGACGATATTTCGCCATGTGATGAGGCCTTTACGAAGACAGCGATTTAAGCCGATAGGGTGCGTCTCTTGTTTTAATAGTTCCAACTAGTGCCAAGACATTGCCACTAACGCATCATTCATTCGTTTGCACAACCCCTTTCTAAAGGAGGGCACATTCACATGTCTCACAGATAGAGCAGAGGCAGAACAACCATGCCCGAACCGGGACTCGAAACCAGGACGTCCAGATCACGGGGAAGACGCTATGCTATGACACCGGCCTTAATTCTGATAAAAACTTTTAATTAAATATTTTGTGTAACTCGGAATTGAAGAATTTCTCAAAACAAATTTTTTAGCTTCAAATTTTAATAAACATTCTATTTTAGAAGTTTTATTTCATTATTTTCATTGTGAAACGTATTTCCCTAATTTTTTAGTCTATATTTTTATGCATTGAATTACTACAAAGAAAATAGTAGCAGTGCTTAAAAAAATGGGTACACTTAAAAATTTTTTTCTACATTGCTGTATTCTGAAGCTAAATTTTAATTGTAAGTACATCGAAATTTCAAATATTTTATTAATATTATTTCCTTAGATTGAAAATTACTTGGCGTAGTAAATTGTGTTAAAACTTCATATCTTGGTCACTAGAAATGGAAAAAAAAACGAGGACAGAATAATAGTAGCAATAATGATAATGATTTGAATTTTTCTTCAACGATGAAGCATATTACTAAAAAATATGCTTAAAATATTTTTTAATCAATTAAAAATAAAAATAATTAATATAGCAAAAAAACTGGTGCCATTAAAAGGATTTTTTAAATATATATTTGGACGATGTAAAATTTATTTTTGTGCTTATTTTTTGGGAATTGTTGTTTTAAAAAAAGGGAATCATTCTAATATTTTTAATAGAAACAAATTCTTAAATTTCAAAATGCTCTCCGAAGTGCACATTTAACACAAACTATATTTGGGCCAAGATTGGCAACTTTAGATCAAACTGACTGGCTTGCATAGCGCAAACACACTCTCTCTCACACACACTATTACTAGTATTACTACAATTAATTTTCAATATTTAAGTTAACCCTTTAATCGTCACGCTTGCGCGATATGACAGCCTCGAATTATCACATCTTAAATTTATAGGTTAGAATTAAAATTTGATGATAAAAGTAATTCGATATTGAAATTCTCGCACAATCAAATATTTAACGGAATCTTGATTAAATCAATAACAAATGGGTACTATACAATAGGTGTCGTCTGATTAGAAAAAAAACAGAGTAAAATAGATAAAGGATTTATAAACTATCAAATGATGAGACATAATGATAAATCTGATTAAATGTCATTTATATTTTTATATTATTTGAAATAACAAACTAGCCGCATTTGGCGACCAGCTGGTTCGCCATGAGTAATGAGTTCTAAAATTTTCAATTAAATCACATATTCATTAGCCTTGAAGTAACTCCGGGCATTGATTGGCCTGAAATTAATATTTTCTTTAAGATGATGGAATGAAAGCTCTAAAAGAACGTGTTTTCCTAATAATATTCTTTAATTTTATAAATCAGTCAGTTCTAATGATTGATTTAGAAGACTGATTGATGTAGCAACTTTTATTTAAAATATTAATAAAAATATTTTGTAAAATATGGCTCGTAGAGCAAAGTCTGAAGAAATCTAAAACTCATTATTCAAAAAAGCATTGTTTGACTCAAACTACATAACATGTAATTATTTACTTCATTTAGATCAAATTAATAGTATTAAACAATATATATGCCTATTAATAATATTTTACAAATTGGCCATTGGAAAGGAATTTGAATGCATATCCTGTATAAACTCAATCCTGTATAAATAAAGATAATTTATTCAATAAATGATTTAAATAATGCAAACGATCATAGAATCCTTTGCCTTGCATTTTTTAAAGAAAATATCACATTTTATATTCATTTTATTTTATCCAGTCACGCGCTAAAAGTTGCATTTCTTCCGATTTAATTTGCGATGATAGTTTTTTAATTTTTTAATTTGAACTTCCGTCAAAATGATGGCAACACGGTGATAAAACCTAATTTTTTCCCTTCGACGTGCTCTTCAGATTTTATAGAAACCTTAGCTTTGCATTTATTTTTTTAGAAACTATCACATTTTATATTTCTTTTATTTTATCCAGTCACGTGTTAAAAGTTGCATTTCTTTCGATTTATTTTGGGATGATAGTTTTTTTTATTCTAACTTCCGGCATTCTTTTATTTTATCCCGTCAAGTGATAAAAGACATGGTTAAAATATTTCTTTAAAAATTCGTTAAAAATAGAATCTTGCGTTATAAATTAAAAAACTGATACCGTTAGAAAGCTTATTTTTTAATCTTTAAATTGATGTAAAAATCATGTTTTTGCGATCATATTTTCGGAAGTTATAGCGGAAAAACGTCGAAATTCAGCTTAAATTTTAATTAATTCAAATTCTAATTAAAAATTCGAAAAAAGGGCTCCGAGGTGCACATTCCCGACCTCCAAGGTATACATGTACCAAATTTGGTAGCTGTAGGTCCAACGGTCTGGCCTGTAGAGCGCCAACACACACACACACACACACACACACACACACACACACACACACA
>JAPMOQ010031596.1:3106749-3124534 GCA_026543055.1 Argiope trifasciata
ACACACACACACACACACACACACACATTGAGCTTTATTATAAGTATAGATATCATGAATATTGCAGTTAGAAAGTTAAAAAAGGAAATTTTTCAAAATAGCCATTAAATAATCATTTTAAAGTCACGTCACACATTTTAGGGGCACAGCTTATATCGCGCGCCAGTTTCATTTTGAAATCAATCGTAGATATGCAAAGAAAGAGAACAGAATGCGTGATGAGGATGATTTGGATTTTTTTTGGCACAAAAGCCAAGATGTTGATTATGCTGCGTCAACCAGATCAAGATGAAATTCTGTTTTAATTGCAACAAGTATCCTTTTTGAAGCAACATAAAGGTTCTTTGGGTCAATTTGAAACATGAAAAAGTGATCATGTTTCAAAATATTTCAACTGACCAATTCTCAAATACTTGACACTTGACTGATAAGTAATGCGCGATTAAGAAGTAAGTGACATACTTAATTACTTTATTATGTGAACGTCACATTGCTAGAGGCGACTTCATTTTATCTTTTCTTTCATGAAATATTAAAATAATTTAGAATTCATTTTCAACATATTTAAATATATTTAGACATTTGATTGAAGCGCTAGAGGTTTATCATCTAAGAAGAATTAAATCATTCCTTTTTTAACAAAATTGTTAAAATTTTAAAAACAAAATACTATAAAAAGTCTCGTACTTTGTCTATGCATAAATCCATGTTAGGATATTGAATATTTTCGTCTTAAAATATAATCTAGAGTAGAATTAGGGGATCACTAATTAATTACGAAACAAAGAGAGTGGAATGGGTTCAATATCTTTATTAGAAAAGTATACCAGAAAGTTTTGAGGGGACCATTTCAGCTAGTTTACTTCTTATCATTACTTTATTGTTGTTAATCCTTTTTATGTTTATGTTTGCATTGTGTTAGCATCTTTCTTTTTGTGTTTCAAACGAGTTGTTTTATTTTTCTTTTTTTAAAAGTAAAATTCATTTCAATGCATCTAAATCCGAAGATAGCTTTATGGCTAAAAATGGGAATGTAATGCAAAATTCCAATCAACTTGGTTATAAAAAAATCAGATGCAAAAATAATTTATCTAAAGCCATCCTGTCTTACATTTTCCTATGCATCTAAACTAAGCGAATCTTCATTTTTATTCACATAAAATACAATAAAAAACGAGAAACCATTTAATTTTGGAAATGGCACCCAAAAGTAAGCAAAAGTCAGCTCTCATGGAAAACCGAAGATACATGAAAGCTAACAGTAATACACCGCACAACCGGGGGATTGAGAAATGACACAAAAAACGTCACCGACACGAACTCCAAGCTCGATAACATACTCCCCCACCTCATCAAGTTAGGTAACCAACCGTGCAAATTGTGCTTCCAGGGGGAGGGGTGGTGGTGGCCCTCATTGTGCTCGTTCCCACCGAAAAAAAATGATATTCGCAACAAGAATCGGAAAGAGTCAGCAGTCAGACCAATAATTCCGTTGGAGTTTATCTCGCTTTCTTTGGCAACAGAAATGGAGGTTGCGTAGAAGCACGTGAAAAAGTAGCAAATTTAAGTTGGATTTATTCGAAATCGTTCATAAACTAAATTCAAGTCCCGAGTGAGAAGTGTATGTAGCAAAGACATTTTCTGTAAAATGATTTGAGGAGTGAATGAATTTGAAATAATGCTCAAAAATGTATTTGAATCGGAGATACAAAATTACAGAATAAAGTGTAGAGAATATTTGTTTCCGTGAATTTGTCTATGAGGCCAGCATTCTCCAATGAATGACATAAAACGTCTATTTTTCAGGCCTTCACCGGAGAAAAAAAAATCAATTTTAGCGAGATATCGAGTCTTCACGATAATATATACACTGAGACCAAAAATTAAAGCCAATAACCCTCCCCCCGCTTCACGTATTTTTTTTAAATTTTCTGTAATATCAACAGATATATTTGAATGAAATTCTGTAGGGATGCATTATGTATTCCCGCGTTATATACCATGGAAGAATCCACTTATGTTTTCAGACATAGTTACATACTAAGAGTAATAAGCGCACTTTGGGTTTATCTACATAATATAGAATTTTTAAAAAATTGAGTATGCATTTAGTATAATGCTCAAAAAATATATCTTGAATGAGATAGCTTAAGTTGAATCATCGAGCTCAAAATTAGATTCTTATTTACCATTTTGGTCCGACCCCCAGGGAAGGTACCTCGAAATTGAGGATGAGATTTTTCCGGCATGGTGGCTAGATCTCGCCAATCCAGTGGGTACAATAATAGATGGCGGATCTGACTCCTCTCATCAATGATGGAGCTTACTCCCTATTAGGTGGGTTGTATCGTGGTCGGTGAGGATTATTAGAACTCAACCACAATTCCCGCCAGTGTTGCTGTTGCGGTGGTCCGGTCATTCAGTCTTGCGAGGTTAATCCGTGTTCTTTCGGGCGGATTGGAGGACAGTAAAGGACCGATTACACGACGGGAGAAACTTCAGACGAGCCACGTGCTCCCCCTTCAGATTCCTCTTGCGGTTTCCTGGGGTTCTTTGATGTTTGAACATTTTACCAACGAATTGTCGGTAGAATCAACAAGCATCAAAGGAGCCCGTTCAACCGAAAGAGGGATCTGAAGGGGGAGCACGTGGCTCGTCTGCGGATGCAAGCGCCGTAGGGAACGACCCTTAATATGACTTGTCATTTTGGTCTGACCCCCAGGGGTTTGACTTCGTAATTGAGGATGAGATGCTTCAATATGGTGGTCAAATCTCGCCAACTCGGTGGGTACTATAAAGTTGGGGGAATCTAGCTCCTGCTTCCTTCCTACGGGGAGGGTTGAAACGTGGCAGACGGCGGCCCTTGGAACTAAACCACATTTCCCACCAGTGTTGCTGTAGTGGCGGTCCGGTCATTCAGTATTTATTATTAGCGTACTTTTGGGAGGGGCGAAGAATCGGTAATATGACTTACCGTTTTGATTTTAAGACTTCAAATTAAATTTCATCTATCAAATTTTATTTTATTCTATTGCCTTTGATGACTAGCTGGTTCGTTGGGAATATTGGTTGTATTTGATTTCAGTTAAGTTAGTTAAATTTTATGCATAATTCCATGATTCCGTCTACTTTTCATACATTAATGCCGTGTGTTTTATTCATGTAATTGCCTTAGTTAATTTGTGTTCAGTGCGTATAATAACCCTCTCTATTGGGTATAAGTTCCATGACATTATGGCGCTATTGAAAATGAAAATGTGCTGTTCTTCTGCTTTATTGATTTCGTGATATTACGACTTCATTTTTTTTAAATTCATTTTTTAAACCGCACATAAATTAACTAAACAATGGAAACTATTTGCATTTCAAGACATCAGTATAATCTATCATTGAAAATTAGACAAAAAAACCCCCTTTTTTTAAATGTCAAAAGTTCAGAAAAAATTTATACCGATATCAAATTAATTGCAATGAACGTATCCTTTTTGAATTCAAGATAACATAAAACTTAGTTTGGTCTGGAACTGTTGTGTTTTCAAATGATATGGTAGAAAAAGTTAGAAATTTTGCTTAATTTTTAGCTGATGAAGCTTAATATTTTTTGATGATTACTATACTTTGTCTATATACGATATATTTTTTTATATGAGAATATTCTTGTATATGAGAAATATATATAGTTTCGTATTTAATATATATATTCCTGTATCATAGAAAGTAAAAAGTGTCCGTACAACTTAAAATAAGAAACAACAAATTTAAATGTTGGATGACATATAATTTCGAGTATCATGTAATTATGATATATGTAAATATGTTCCATTTCATTTCTTTTTTTTAATTTTCTCATACAGATATTGTTGAGAGAATATTTTAAACGGGAAAATTTTTGAGCATAAAATTTCCGGCATAGTGGAAGTGGTGGCATGGTGGCCTGAGTTCGAATAACAAATGTTTGAAAAACGTCCGTATGTCCGTTTGTGTTGTAAGGATAAATAAAAAATTCAGCTAATTCAGCTCATGAAATTTGTATATGGTCTCTAGTTCGAATGTGTAGATTAATATTAAAATTTGTGCAAAGACCTTACAGAGAAAGTCCGGTTGTTAGAATATAAGTTAACACCATAACTGCAAACAAAGAGAGTTAAATATGTAAGATTCCGTGGAAAGATTCACCATCTGTAGTCAATACAACTGTTGACTACAGATGTTGAATCTTTTCAACATCTATTTTTATCAATTTCTATTCGACATCTGCATGACAAATGGTCAAATTTTGAACCGAAATAAAGAATAGGAAGATTGCCTGTAGTTTTTATTTTCAGAAATATAAGAAAGCATTAACTCAAATATGCTGTGACTTAAAATATCAAATTTGTTTGTGATTTTTGGACTACAAGTGTAGTTTTGATTCAAATTTTCGTTTGAATCCGTTGAAAAACCATGTCTAAAATAAAAATCCGATTTTCGCATGCAGGCGATTAGCGTCCAAATAACTCGCCAACGATGCTATAGAATCACACGATGAATTCCTTAAAGATGCTAAAACCACACCAAAAGTGTTGATACTTGGTAACTATTTAGGACAATGCTCTGTAGGGTTCTTTCTGTATGATAACATCTTCAGTAGAGAGTGGGCGAGTAAGTTTTGAGATCACTTCAGCTGATTTACAATTTTACTTTCAGAAATATGTAAACGCAATAACTCAAATATATTGTGACTTAAAATATCAAATTTGGCATGTGATATTTTGACTACAAGTGTAGTTTTGATGCAAATTTTCGTTTCAATGCGTTGAAAAAAAAAACCGTCTAAAACATTCGCATGGCAGTAATTAGCGTCCAAATAACTCGCCAACTATTCTATAGAATCATACGATGAATTGCTTAAAGATGTTAAAATCACGCCAAAAGGGTTGATATTTTGTAAGTATTTAGTGCATTTCTCTGTAGGGCTCTCTCTGTATGATAACATCTTCAGTAGAGAGTGTGCGAGAAAGTTTTGGGGAGATCACTTCAACTGATTTACAATTTATCTCAACCTATATTACCCATTTGCTTCATCGAAGCTTGTCCAAATGATTGTACGGCGGCGTCTTTTATCTATCCGGCTGGGCGCCCAATAACGTACACGTGCTATCCAAATTAGCCCGGCTCGTTGTAAAGTGCGATCGTGCGCAATCTACAATCTAATTTCTGCAGGACAACTGAGGGAGATGGAGGGGGGACTGCATTTCTCGCCCCTCCACCCCCCGACCAACTGTTCTTCGCCGTTGCCGAGACGCCTTTCACAATTATCGCTTCCGTCCGTTCTGTTGCGCTTTATGCTGAGGAGAAGGGGGTCTTAATTGGCAATATTGTCGTCATGAGTTGCCTCCAGTTTTCTAGGAGATTCGCAACATCCAGCTGTTAGCAGAACTATTTAAGTTGTTTATTGTAGAAGTTTAAGCTACTCTTAGATGGGTTGTGTGAGTTTTTGGTTGAAGTTGGAATGCATCCAATGTGCTAACCAGTTTTAGATGAACTAGAAATGAACGTATATGCTCTCTAGTAAAGATCTTATCACTGTCCCACATTGTATAAAATTATGAAATTCATAAAGTCGTAAATGTTCAGATTTTTATTTTTAAAACCATGCAACAAGATACATGTATATAAATATACTAGCCGCCTTTGGCGACCAGCTGGTTCGCCATGAGTAATGCGTTCTAAAATTTTCAATTAAATCACATATTCATTGGAAATAAGAATATCATATATCCACACACATAACACATATTCTTTGAAGTAATTCTGGGCATTGATTGGCCTGAAATTAATATTTTCATTAAGATGATGAACGGAAAGTTCTAAAAGAACACCTTTTCCTAATAATATTCTTTAATTTTATAAATCAGTCAGTTTTAATTATCGGTTAAGCTTCCAAAATATTAAAAATGTTTTTTCCGGTGATGTTGCCAAAATATTAAATATGTTTTTTTAAAGAAAGCGAAAAAAAATTATTGAATTAATGACACAGATATTGCAAACGATTATAGAAATATACCATTAGGTCGGGATTTCAGTGCATATCCTGTCTAAATTCAATCAGGTTTACCGTAAATAAAGAAGATTTATTGAATTAATGATTTAGATATTGCAAACGATTGCAGAATCCTTTGCCTTGCATTTATTTTTCTAGAAAATATCACTTTTTATATTTATGTTATTTTATACAGTCACGTGCTGAAAGTTGTATTTGTTTAGATTTGATTTGCGATGATAGTTGTTTTTTTAATCTGAACTTCCGGCATTCTTTTATTTTATCCAGTCACGTGCTAAAAACATGGTTAAAATATTTTTTTAAAAATTTGTTAAAAATAGAAGCTTGTGTTATACATTAAAACACTAATACCATTAGAAGGCTAATTTTTTAATCTTTAAATTGATGTAAAAATCATGTTTATGCGATCATATTTTCGGAAGTTATAGCGGAAAAACGTCGAAATTTCGCTTAAATTTTAATTAATTCAAATTCTAATTAAAAATTCAAAAAAAGGGCTCCGAGGTGCACATTTCCGACCTCCAAGGTATACATGTACCAAATTTGGTAGCTGTAGGTCCAACGGTCTGGCCTGTAGAGCGCCAACACACACACACACACACACACGCATTGAGCTTTATTATAAGTATAGATATATAGAGAGAGTGTTAACTAATAGTAGGAGTTGAAGAGATAAGTGTAATAACCGCATATTATTAGTGGATAATAATTATTAAGATATTCATAAGATATTAAGATATTCATAGATAATTCATAAGTCGTAAATGTTCAGATTTTTATTTTTAAAACCATGCGAATGAGAGATATCTGCTTTCATAGTGTGGTAAATAAGTAATATAAAAAAATGTAAAATTCAATTAGGTCAACAAAGCAAATTTTTTTTTATTTATTTTTTATTAAATAATTATCAAAAGCTACTAGATATCAAAAAAATTATCGATTTTCGCAAGAACTGTAACTCTCATTGTTCACATTCACTTGAAAAATGTTGAAATCCTTGCATTCTACCGATTGAGCTACTGTCTGTTGATTTCAATGTTCACCACAAACAGCTAAAACTCTATTTAAAGAATCACAAATCACTTAAATTTAATTAACAAGTTAATATTTAAAAAAAAAATGTATTAACATCGAGACTTATCCACTACCAGTTTAAAAAAAAATATATTTGAACTCGAGTGGATGAATAAAAAGGATTTTATTAACGATTGAAAATCTGAACAAGATACATATATATAAATATAGAGAGAGTGTGTGTGAACTAATAGTAGGAGTTGAAAAGAGAAGTGTAATAACCGTATATTATTAGCGGATAATAATTATTCATATTCTATTACCATGTGATATTAGGCTAATTATCTTTATTAATCGGTGGCATGGGGATATATACATGTATATAGGGATATATTCAAGGGTATATCATTTGTATATATCCGTGAATAAGTATTTTGGGAGCTTTTTTTAACCGATCAACACCAAAATTTGACAGAAAAAAGAAACTGCAACAGTTATTAGAAGATCGTATTCCGAAATAGAGTTATACCCATGCTTTGAATTAAGTTATACCCATGCTTTGAATAAAGTTATACCCAATTGCTTTGAATAAAGTTATACCCAATTGCTTTGAATAAAGTTATACCCAATTGCTTTGAATAAAGTTATACCCATGCTTTGATTTAAGTTATACCCAAAGTGTGGTTTCGTACCTTTTCATTTGAACAATCCTTGTAAAATCATTTTAAGTACCAAAGATTCACTATATGGCATAACAGCATACAATTTTTTTTTAATTAAATCCATTATTCACATATAAAAGAAAATAACTCCCCTCAAATATAAATTTTTTTTAAAAAAATTCTACAGCAGATGGCATTTTACTCTGGAATTCTGGAAAACCAACAATAAAATTGAGGAAAACCTTACTTTAAACAAGCTCATCATCTTAAAAATATAGTAAAGGAAAAAAAAGTTTTTTTTTTCTTCTTCCAAACCTCCTTATTCGTGTTTCCGGGAAATAAAACTTTCCCTTATCGTCTGAGATATCTTGCTCGTGCAACAGCGGCCGGGAGTTTTCCATTAGAGCAAGTTTGAAGAACAAATCAAATTCCTCATCCAAAGAAAAGCTGTCGGTGTCTATCCCTTCGAATAAATCAAGAAAAAACGATTTCATCCCTCCTGTTCGGACCATTAAACCGTCTCTTAAATCGCTTTGTTTACGATTAAGCGAACGTTCTCTTCTTCCGAATACAGTCCATAACAGACCCTTAAAATCACGAAAATCTTTTTCTGTCTTCAATTCCAATATTTCGGGTGGCAGCATTTTGATAGAAATTATGAGGGGGGAGGGGTGGAATGCTGTGAAACCAGAAAAAGCGAGGTAGTTGTCCAATGGAACAAAATGGATATGAATTTGTTTATAAAAATGTTTTAAAAATAACAGTTGAAATATATCAGTTTAATATTATAAATAAGTTTTATGAAGTTTGATAAATTTGTATTAAGCAAAACCTAATTTATAAATAATTGAAAATAAGTATGTTTTTTAATCTTATTTTGATGTTTTACTACAGAGTATAAATATTTCATAAAACAGTGATTAAGCCCAAAACGAATTGGAATCAAATTATCTCCTTAACGGTCGTATAAATTTGAAGAAAATGGTCATAAAAGTGCCTATTTTTTTATTCAAGAAAATTATATAAAATTGAGCGTATAGTTTGAAATAAATTAGCTATCTCTAAAAACATTGCAAATAGTCTAGGGCAGCCATCTGGTGTATATATTGAGTAATAAACATGATTCTGGGCATAAGAAATAGATTGGTTTAATATTTTTGGCGCATTACTTTTGAATAAGCCAGCCCGGAAATATCACGGGCGAGAGAAATAAAGGTAGAAATTTCACCCCGTCATTTTCACGGGAGCGAGAAGGAAGGGTTAAAACCAGGCAGGACCGGAAATGTCATCGTATGAGATGCATAGCGTTAAACATGCGGATATCTACACCTTGAGTTGATGCATACTTGATCTGAAATTCTCCAATGCTGCGTAATAAAACCAATCTTAATGCTATTCTGTTTGGATAAACCGAACTTTTTAACATTTATAGAAGAAATGATGGGGAATTTTGTTCAAAATGTTCAATGAAAAGGAAAAAAAAAATCCAATAAAATAATAATCAATCGAACAAAATCAAGAGCAAAAGTATCAATATGTATAGTAGGATAGTACTTAAACAATGAGAAAGTAGTGATTTCGACAGAAGCAAAGAAGGTATTCCAACAACAACTAGAAAATAGGGGTTCTAGCAATAATAAGAGAGCAGACATTTCAGTAGCAACTGAAGAAGATGAATAATGCAGACAGTAGGACAGCAATATTATTAATATAAATAAAGAGCAATGATTTTGAATTTCAATACTATAATCGAGATAGCAAAAATTTCAATTCAAAATAAACAAAGTAATAATTAAAAGCTGAGAAAAAGCAGAACTTTCCACAACAACAAAGAAATAAGGGCTCTAACAACAAAAGGAGAGCAGACATTGCAACAACAGCAACAAAAGATGAATGATGTAAACAATAATGTAAATGGTTCTGTTATAAACAGAAGAATAGGCATTAGATAATAAGAAAGCAGCGGTTTCAAAAATAGCACGAGAGCAGATATTGTAGTTATAGCGAGAAAATTGTACTTCAAACAACAATAAGTGAGCAGACATTTCAACAACAGCAGAAGAGGATGAGTGATGCAAACAATAGGAGAGCAATAATTTCAATATAAATAAAGGGAAATGATTTCAAATTTCAGTGCAGTAATTTGGAGATCACTAATTTTAGTTCAGTATGAACAAAAGGTCCTGTTGATACTGTTACGTTCAGTGGTTGTGGGGTGGTCAGCTGTATGGAAGATGTATAAACAAAAGGAAGTAGTCAAACAAAAATATCACAACGGTTTTGACAACAGCATCAAAGGCGATATGCCAACAACAACCACAGGAAAATAATGGTTCGAACAACGAAAGGAAATCAGCTTTCTCAAAAACAACAGTAGAAAAATATTGGAAACTATAAGAAAGCTATAGTTTCAATATAAACAAAAGAGTAGGTGTTAAATTTTTTAAAAAAGCAGCGGTTTCGACAATAGCATGGAAGCATAATATTCCAACAATAGCACTAAAATAGTGCTTTTAATGGCAATGAAAGAGCTGACATTTCAATAACAACAGAAGAATATGAGTGATATAAAAAATAGGAAAGTAATAACTTCGATATAAACAAAATGATAATGATTAGAAGGAGAGTGACAGTCAAGAAATCAGGCGTTTCGATGGCGCTATGTAAACAGATATTCCAACAACTACAAGAAAATAGGGGCTCTAACAACGAAAGAAGAGTAGACATTCCAACAACAACATTAGGTTATTGATGCAAAATATAGGAGATATATTCCTTAAAAAATAAAATTGAAGAGTAGGTATTAAAACGACACAGAGACCTCACTTTACATTTTGTGTTGCTTCTGAAAGAATGGCTAATATGCACTGAGCAGCCAAATTATTATGATCATCAGACAATTTTATGCAGAGTGAGTTATTGTGTCACAGTACCAATAGGTGGATCGATAGCAAAAAAATGGAATATAAGAGAAGCGAACCATCAATTGCACTGTTTTACGCTTCAAAAAACGTGACAACTTAATCTAAACGAGAGATGATTGTAGGCGCTAGAAGAGTCGGAATCAGTATTAGCGCTCCTATTAAGTGTTCTGGAACAGCAATACTTAATGTGTACGGAGAGTCAACTAGAAGCGGAAAATCGGGTCTCAACGTTAGATTTGTGGTGGTCACAAGCTACCGAGAGCTCGAGTTGAAAGAAGACCTGCCAGAGTTGCCCACCCAACAGAAGTGCAACAGTACGTCAAATATAGGGGAATCTTAATGAAGGAGCAAATGTGAATGTCTCTGGATCAACTATGCTGCTCACATTACACAGTATAGGCAATGACAGCCGACGGCTTGTCCGAAAGCCTCTGCTATAGCCTTGAAGAATAGCAGACATCTCCAGTTTGCAAAGGCATTAAAGGAGTGGACAGTTGATGGCTGGAAAAAGGTCATGTGATCTCATGGTATGGTAGTTCAGATATGGTGAAAACAGCACGAAAGCATGGACCCCAACTGCATTGCCTTAACACTTCAAACTGGTGGAAGCAATATTATGGTTTGGGGGATGTTTTCTTGGCATTGAATGGGTACTTTTATTACTGTGGAAGAGCATCTGAACACCCAAAGATATTTAAGTGTTTTCGCAGATTAAGTACATCCTGTTATCTTAATGGTGTACCCTGCCAAGGATGGATACTTTCAGCAAGACAATGCTCCTTGTCATACAGCTGTCAGATGGTTCGAAGAACATGACGCTGAATTTACCTGCCTTCGTTGTCCCACACAATCACCAGATCCCAATACAATAGAGAATTTGTGAGATGAGATCGAGAGGGCTATCAGACAGCTGGATTCAGAGCCATCCAATCTGAAGGAACTGGAAAGTGCAGTTTATCTGATATGGGATCTATACCACCTGTCAAAATTTTACAGAGTCTATACCAAGAAGAAATTCAACAGTATTGCTGGCTAAATGTGGTGTTATAGTTTATATAATATTGAGATAGTTTATATAATATTGAGATAGTTTATATAATATTGAGATAGTTTATAATTGAGCTGCCTTTTTAATTCAAATGTGCACATGAAAGTAAGCCGATGATATTTGGAGTGTAGTAGAAAAGTATTTTTTTCTAGCATTCTACACAAAGTATAAAATGACAGAATTTCTATGAAATATAAGAACTACGTAATTTGTTACAATAATATTCTATTTTTTGCTGCACCTGCTTAGCTTCGAAATAGAATATTATTGCAACAAATTACGTAGCTCTTATATTTCATGGAAGTGGAATTGTATAATTAGATAATTTGCCTCTAATGGATTGATGGAGACAGTCGAAATTAAAATTCTTTTGAATAAAAATACAGCGTTATTTTTATTTAGAAATGTAAAATTTCTTATTGCATTAGTTTCAAAATTCAAAACAATCCAAAATCCCATCACATCATTTATTAAGTTAATAAGTGAATTTAGCTCATGGAACATAAATATAAAACATTTGTAAAGAAATAAAAGATTTGTAGCACCTCTTTTTCCCTTGAGCATAGAGCGTCCCCTTGTGGTGTTGAACGGCAGACCTGCATCCTGAGGTCTACTTTTCCCCCAAGCTCAACCCTTGAGCTACCGCTTACTGCTTTTGGCCGTATATCGTGGAATCCCACCACCAAAGTGTTCTTTAACCAAATTTTCTATGTGTGCCTGCAGTAATAAGTGTTTGTGAATTTTGTAGTTTAGCTGTGTTTGGGAAGATTAAAAATAGAGTATTTAAAACCAGGTACTAAAGGTATGAAACCACACTAGATTTGAGTTTTCATCTATGCTTTGAATAAGAAAACTTTTTGTGAACACGTAATTTTTTTATATTTAAAACTTTTTATAGCAGTTGGTTTTTATTTTTTCGTCTGTAGTTTATATTTCATTCAGATAATTATGAATTTTTGAAATAATTGTTTCAGGTGTTCCTTATCAGCTGTTGCCACATGCATGGAAACAAATTTAAATAAAATTAAACAGATAATTAAATTCATAAACATTAAAATATGTTGTCGAGGAGAATGCACAAGAATATAAAATAACAAAATTCTCGCAGGTAAGGTTGATGATGATGTTATGTTCGTGCCTCCATGAAAAGGGGGTACAGTAGCTTCTGACGGTAAAAACAACTGAGCGATCAGAGAGCAGATACCCGACTTCTAACTCATATAAAGATGACACACACATTCACTTCCACAACTCCTTTCTACAGGGGCCCATATTGACATGCTTCACAGATAGAACACAAATGAAGAACAACTATGCCCGAACTGGGACTCGAGCCCGGAACGTCCAGATGAAGGTAAGGTTTCAAGAGAAAAATAGATAGAAAATTTTCAATAAACTTTCATTTTTACATCTTGATTCAACAGCAAATCATATTCCACGATATTAATGAAGGACATACATTTAATTTTTTAATCTAACTTTTAATTATTTGGAAAAAAATGGCAATTAATAAAGCATAGCATAACGATTAGCTGGATCTTAAATGTAGTCAATTGTATTACTATTTCACTATAATTTCTTTATCATAAAAAGAACTCCAGCGATTTTGCAAGAATTCAATTCCAAAGTTTTAGTTTTCACATTTTGTGATGGATTTTGCAAAAACTAACTAAAAAAGAACTATTTTCTGATTCTCAAAAAATAAATATTTTTAAATGGATTTAAATTATTTGATTACAGTTTAATTAATCCATAGAAGAAATCATATATTATGATAATATATTCACAAAACAATTGTTAATATTTTAAATTAAATTACGCTTTTTTAAAGCACTTAAAAATTATTCTGACTTATATAAGTAAGAAATCCCATTTTACTGCTTTATATCTAAAAATAAAATAAGGACATAATCTATAAATTCTTTAAAATTAAACTTGAACTTAAATTATATTCGGTAAGCCTCACAAAATAAGAAATCTTTTATAAATATTTTACTAACCACGTATTACTAAGATGGAAATTAAACTTTAAGAAAAAGTATAACAGTTATTATTTCCTTATCTAGCTTTTTTAATTTCAACAAGTTATCTTAAAACAAAATAAATAATAAAATTTAAATTGCCGAACTTACAAATAGTTATTCATTTATTTTTACTAAATATTTTATTATTATTTCAGGATTTAAAATACATTTCTTAAGAATTGAAAGAAAACAAATTTATGTTTTTTTGTCGAATAAATTTTTATTCGAAACTTTCAGTTTATTCATTTTTATGCATTCATTTATTTATTTATTTACAATCGAGCAATGCTCACAAGGAATTACTGCACAAAATATTACCACAGATTAAATTTTTCTCCAGAGAACCATTTTCGGCTTAAAATTATTTTTCTAGTCGCCGTTTCAGTATTTTGTTAAGCCCATTTTAGTTATTTAATTATCCGCTTTATGCAATTCAAGCAAAATAAAATGTAAAATAATTTCATAATCTAATAAGTTTCATTTGGAATGTATGTTTCAGTTTTGTTAGAATTTATTTGTTATGTCTGCGATCGTGAATGTAAAAATTATTATGTTTTTTCACTGATATTTAATTATAATATTTTACTAAAAATTGAATTATATTCCGTTTAAATAAAAGTATTAAATGTTTAAAACTCAGCAAATTTTATGGGCAAATTTGAAACTTATGTTTAGACTTTTTTTATTTTAGAAAGAAAAAATTCGTTTAAGAAGAAAATAGTGAATGAAATGTGCAGAATACTTACCAACTATTCAAATGTTTAATTAATTTTAATAAAGATTTAACAAAAAGGATTTGAAAGAGTTCTATGAATGTATCTATATCTACTACGAGTAAACAAGAATGAAAATATACATCAGCTTAATGCAGGCATAGAAATAATTTTAAGGATGCAAATGTGCATTTTGGGAAGATTTGTTTTCAAATTTTTATTTCATTAAAAATTATGCTTTATTTGCTGTTCTACCATAATAACATCTTTAAATATTATTTTACAAAATGCTATATCTACCATTTTTTAATTTTACATACTTATTTTTCAAGCTATACCTATTTATTTGCAATTTAATTTTTTCTATTTAAAAAAAATGCATTCCTTTATTTTACATAATTGCATTTCATAACATTGAAATTAAAACAGTTTCCCCTATTTCATTAAATATTTTACTGAATAATTTTCTTATATTGTTGAAAGCTAAAGAAACATAATTCTTTTTATTACCTAGAAACTCTTTTTATCTCAGCCTCTACTACTACTCATAATGAATGCTTGCATTTGCACTCTACAGACTAAATTTATGGCCACCATATTTGGCACACATATAATTTGAAAGGAACGATTTTTCCGAAAATTTAATTAGAAATTTTATGAGCTAAAAATTAAACGAATTCTTTGCATTATGATGAGAAAACTCTTAAAAACTTTTTTACTCGAAACTAATTTTTATACCATTTTAAAATTTAAAAAAGAAATGTTTTCAAAAGATTCCATTGTTCAAATAAAATCTTTCCAAAACTAAACCATTTTTACTATTTCATCATACATTCGATCACACGATTTGATTCTATTGTCGAAATTTCAAGAAGATGAATTCTGTTTAATATCTGTCTTATTTTTACTTTTTCATACATGAAGTACTATAACTGTCAAAAAATCCGAGCTCAAAACATCGATAAATCTCCTCGTTTCAGAACTCTTGGAATCCGAAAAACCCATTTTTGTCATTATATTTGTCTGTCTGTAATTCAAAAATGCTTTTAGACACATAGTTTAACTTTGGCAAATGGAACGATAACCCTATTTTTAGATTTCTGTTTAGTTTTGAACGAAATCCAGTTGCAGGAAATTTTCCCGTTTCTCTGTTCGAGTATAAGTGAAAAAAGGTTAAGTAAAGTTAGGTAAATGAAGTTTGGTGCATAAGTAGGGAATGCAATACAACTATTTTGAGCCATTTCTACAGTTTTCTAATGCAGTATCACAAGTTTAAATACCATTTTTTTGGTATTTACTAAAATTTTCTATCTATTGAATCTAGAATTTTCTAGATCTATAGTTCCTAACTATCCTTCAATAATGTCATTCAAGATGCTAGCGGGCCTTACCCAAGGTTCACAATTGCATCTGGAATAAGGGGAAGAAGATATTTAAAGGACAAAACGCTGGAAACTTTAAGAAAGACCACTCCCATTGGTTATGCAAAGATTAAGACTATAAAGTTATTGACCCCCTTTTGTTAGATGACAGATGAATCAGATATATTTATGAGGGAAAAACCCGATTGTATATTATGTTTTTACTAGAACTATATTGTCAAGGAACCTGACATTATTAGGATAGTGCAGTGTTTCCCAAACTTTTAACACATGTGTACCCCTACTATAATTTTCGTAATGAAGAGTATCCCTCGTACAAAAAAATGTATTTTAATAACAATCAAAAATATTTTTATTCATTCTTTTTTTGTGAAATACACAAAATAATAAAACAAAAATTCTTCATAATAAAATATAATTTCTTAAAATGGTTGTATGATTAAATTAAAATCTATGTGTTTTTTAATAATTAAAAATTGTGATCAAAGCAAAACTTTTAAAAGTGACTAACGCTGATCGCAATACACTATGTACCTTACATTTATTGCAATATATGTATGAAACTGTCTGTCCTGAGATGAAAGATCGTCATAATTTGTCCCTGTTAGTTAATTTTAATCTCAGATGCGGTTACACGTCCAATAGTCTATTCCTTCTTTTCGACTCAATCTCTACAAGTGCTGAAAAAGCCGTATAAATATGAAGTTGGAAAACGCAAAATGCATTTCAGAACTTTTTCTGTTAAGACTGAATACATATGTTCTTGTGATACATATGCTGCATTTGTAACTAGAATTATGTTAAGACCCTCATTAAACTCTCATTGTACTCCTGGGCATGAACCTTTGGAAAACACTGGAATAGTACATACCATAATGATTGAAACATATTAAAGCTATTAAAATAAAATGACCTTAACATTCGTAACAAATTAGGTTTAAAATTATTTGGAAGGTTGGGGGCTGTGAACATAAAGATATGCATAAGAGATTTAATTAAAAAGAAACACAATCAATATTTGAGCTCGCTAGTCATGAAATGTGACCAGTGAAAAATAAGAAAGATGAACTAAGATACTGCGGAAGTTAAAGTATAGATAATCACATAGTAAATCACACAGCATAATGATATCATGACAATTTCATTTCAGTGGCTTTTATACATAATAAACCGAAAAGGTGTAACACTATAAAAATATGTTTATTTTTAATTTGATGCTAGAAAGTGCTTTTTGAGAAAATCCTGAATATCAAGTTGTACATTCAAGATTTAATTAAAATTTAGTATGTACAATTATTAATTAAAATCTTGCACAAGATTTAATGAAAATCTCTTATGTATTCTATACTTATAATAAAGCTCAATGCGTGTGTGTGTGTGTTGGCGCTCTACAGGCCAGACCGTTGGACCTACGGCTACCAAATTTGGTACATGTATACCTTGGAGGTCGGTAATGTGCACCTCGGAGCCCTTTTTTCGAATTTTTAATTAGAATTTGAATTAATTAAAATTTAAGCTGAATTTCGACGTTTTTCCGCTATAACTTCCGAAAATATGATCGCAAAAACATGATTTTTACATCAATTTAAAGATTAAAAAATAAGCTTTCTAACGGTATCAGTTTTTTAATTTATAACGCAAGATTCTATTTTTAACGAATTTTTAAAGAAATATTTTAACCATGTCTTTTATCACTTGACGGGATAAAATAAAAGAATGCCGGAAGTTAGAATAAAAAAAACTATCATCCCAAAATAAATCGAAAGAAATGCAACTTTTAACACGTGACTGGATAAAATAAAAGAAATATAAAATGTGATAGTTTCTAAAAAAATAAATGCAAAGCTAAGGTTTCTATAAAATCTGCAAGAGCACGTCGAAGGGAAAAAATTAGGTTTTATCACCGTGTTGCCATCATTTTGACGGAAGTTCAAATTAAAAAATTAAAAAACTATCATCGCAAATTAAATCGGAA
>JAPMOQ010031596.1:3124544-3139425 GCA_026543055.1 Argiope trifasciata
TCCATCATCTTAAAGAAAATATTAATTTCAGGCCAATCAATGCCCGGAGTTACTTCAAGGCTAATGAATATGTGATTTAATTGAAAGTTTTAGAACCCATTACTCATGGCGAACCAGCTGGTCTCCAAAGGCGGCTAGTAAATAAATATAATTAATATCCACGGCGAAAAGATAAGCCACCAAAGGCAACTACTAAAATACATTATTTCAATGCATTTTTTTGTTTGTAGAGCATCATTGAATGCAATGATATTCTCCTATGTAGTTTCACTGATATAATTCATTTCTAAATTTAATAATTATTCTAAATCTGACATGTCAATGGGAGTAAATTTAAATTTTAAGAGCATTGAAAATTAGGGGTATGTAAAAATTAAAAAAAAAAATGTTTTTACTATTGTTAAAATTATTTTGCATGCTTTTTTTTGTTTTATTACTTTTTAGCGTCTTCTTTGAACAGTGAAAGTTAGAATTTCTTTATAATGCTGTTTGGAATATAATTTAAAGAAAATAAAATTCTTTACTTTGTTATTTCCCAAATATTTCCAGAAAATAAATTTTAAAGCATTTTATCATTAAAATTTGATTTAATTCTTAGTTAATTAATTGATGAATTAATTTAATGCTTCAATAATGAATGTTTTTAATTAAAACTGCCATTCTCGCAAATTAATAGCCATCACTTTGATTGATATATTTTGAAATTATTTAATTTGCGAATAAGCAAATTGTGAAAACTGCTATATTGTTCTTCTTAAGTCGTTGGAAATATGGTATAAAAACTAGAAAGTGAAAAAGTTTTTCTTGTAACTCTATTAAAAATTGCTAGAAAATATCTAATCAAAAAATTAATTCATTTACTAGTTTTTTTTGTCTTGTTTGGTTGCATATTTGCAACTTGGGCGTTTGTATATTTCTGACATTCTTGGCTATGCAAAAGTGTACTCTAAAGTAGATTCTAATTAAAACAAGATTGAAAATAATGATATGGAAACAAAAAATATAGTCAGCCTAATAAGTATATATAATATAAGTATAACAAGTATACCAATAAAACTTTAGTCCATCATTTAGAAATTCATTCATTTGAAATAAAGTATTTAATTAAATTTTTCACTACATTGACTTCAAATATGTTTAACAATTTATGTTACCTAAATTTCGTGACTTTAAAGCGATGCATTTTATATTCTAAAATATTATTTTTATCTCCTCACTTCAATTAAATTTTTACTAATCCCAACGGATTGTATATAATTAAAAACAGTCATATACTGCTTTTAAATTTATGAAATAGAATTTTCTACTTTGAAACTGTTTATTGTAAATTGTAAAATTATTTTCGTTCTACTGCATCGTAGGATTTTTTCTATTAGCATATTAATTGGAAAAGAAAGCCTTTAAAGGTTATTGCCTTGTTAATAAATTCAAATAAAAAAAAGGGAAGTGAGCTTAAGAGAGAAAAGCAGAATTAATTCTCTACAAACACAAAAGCGCGCGAATGCTGTTTGGCGGAATGCCAAAATACGATGTCGCTTAGTTGAAATTAATTCCAAACCTGCTGAGTTTCAAACCAAAAAGAGGAGCGTTATAAATTTTATTAAAGTTGTTAATATAACAAATAAATTAAATTCATTTTAGGATTTGAAATGTTAGCAAAATAAAAAAAAAGAGTTATAAGCAATTATATTTCAGAAAGAATAAACAAATGACCAAATTATTATTTTAGAATAAACTAAGAATATCCTATTATTTAAAAAATTAGAATCGTATATTCAGAACAATTTATGCCAATAAAAATAATATATAATTTAAATAAATTTTGAAAAAATATATTTATGAAAATTTCTTAAAGCATTGCTAAAATGTCTTCAAAAATTTCAATGATAACTTTAAAAAGTTAAAATAATTTTAAAAGTTCATTTTTCACTAATTAAAAAAATCTCAAGAAAGTAATTTGAATTTTTAAAACATTGCATTAAAAAATTGATAATCTGATATCTTTCTCTATGGAAATAGATAAATAAATTAATTTTTAATTAATACATTAATTTTCATTTCAATGTAAATTTAAAGCACTACTTAATGAAAAGATTAAAATAATTAAACACTTCCACTAATTTTTATACTAGTTCAATTTTATGTTAATCTGTAATAAGAATTTCCAGGTACATTGATGCAATATAAAAACAACATTTTGTGCATTACTCTGCGCATGTGCATGTGCTGTCCTTTTATATAACCTATAGCAAGATCATTGATCCCTCAATATTCCCACCATCCCTCTCGAGAAATGGACTCTGCTGCGATAGAGCGACGAGAGTAAGGACGCGTGACGTCACTGAAGCATCGTCATCATCATCATCACACGGAGAGCTGGAACCAAAAGCAGAAAGGTCGCCGCATTTGGCAACAGATGATGAACTTGGCTTGATTTTTTTCATTTGTTTTGTACATACTGATATGTCAATGAAAAAGTTCTATAAACATTCTAACGGTTAGGTAATACTGGTTTTGGCAATGAAAAACTTCACTAGTTAAGAAAAGTTTTTTAATAAAATTGATAGAAATAGTCTTGATATTAGAATAACTAAATCATAAACAAGATATGTTATTATTATTTAATAATTAATGTTGTTAGTTATAATTATAATTCGCAACATTAATTATGCAATAATTATGTAATTAATGTTGTTTAATTGTAAACCAGATAGATATCTTAACTAAAATGCGAAGCGATTTTAAAATGTTTTTTTTATCAATTACACTTTATAAATAACCTGGAATTTCACAACAAAAATTATTTCTGAACTTCTAAGTAAATTTAGTAAAAATGTCATATTTATAAAACAAATGTTTTCTATTTTAAATCAATTTTTTAAATCAGTATTATGACTTTTTATTTTAAATATTTTTAATTTTATAACAAATATGTGGTAAACGGCGATTTTAAATTACATTGCACTGATAAGTTGCATTTAATAAAAACATTTAATTTATAGTTAAATTAATCATACATAAAAGAATTTTTTGCATCGCAAATATATGCAATGAAATAAAAAAAATATAAATGAATACTATCTTGGAAAGAATTATTTCAATCTGTATAAACTTTATTAATATCTAGAATATAATTCGTATATTTTAAAATAAAAATTCTTAGTCTTAACAAAATATATAAAATCGAAAACAAAATTTAACTCCAAAGGAAATATATATTTTTAAAAAAATATTATTCAGAATAACTTACAACTACTATAAATTATTTTTCACTTACTTTTTTCTTTTATTCGAATGCCTTTTCATGTTTCATTCAATCAATATTCACCTTTTAGAATAAAAAAAACTTTATCTTTACAATTCTAAATTCAAATTTTAAAAAATCGTTTGTTGTTTTCAAGCGAGGAATTTCGCCAACCGATGCCAATTCGCACCATCTCGCGCCAAGTTGTAAGACAGCAACCCTAGCTGGCAGCTCGCTGACTGCGGTGTTGCTACTATTATAAAGAGAGAGAGAGAGAAAGAGAGGAAAGAGTAAATTAAAGATAAATCGGAATAAAAAAACGATGCAAGGTTAGTTCCATCTAGGCAGGTAACGGAAAAATTCGAACAGTAGAGTTTCTAATCAAGTGTTCTGAATTTGAAATTATGTGTTCTGAGAAATATCGTTTGGTGAAAATGTAGTGCGGGAGCTACCTACCACTCCTCTGGACGTGAATCCGACATGCTTGCCGAACACGGACTATGGCGCTTACTCCACGGAGCGGAGGTATATTTTTGCAAACGATTTTCGGAACATTCGAATTAGTGCTACAATAAAAAAATTCGAATGGCTGGAAAAATAGTGAAAGAAAAGCGATGAAGGATTTCAAGTTCCGGAAAGAGCTCCGAATGTGCGATTTCCGGAAGCAGTGAAATTCCAGAACTAAAGCCAGAAGGTGAGTTTAGTAGCTTTGTTTTCTCTGCGTTTAAACTGTATTAGTTGTGAAATAGTTAATTGTATGTGTATTTGTGTTATTGAAATTCATCGGTTAGGTTAAATGCATATAATTAGTTATTAGTTTATAGATGCATTGAAGTAAAATGTTATCGAATATTTGAAATAGTTTTCTGTTTACTATATCTTATAAATGCAAACGCCAGACAAAATTCCATTTTTAAAGTTTATTAGACATTCATAGTGAAAGAAAAGTATCAGTTTCTTTATTAGAGTGTTATTAGAATTTTGTAAACCCTATTTTTACATGATTGATAAATTTTTCATAACTTATTTGAATGAACAAGTTTATCGAAGGACTATTTTAGCACGATATAAATTGTTGTGTATTTTATTTAAATTACACAATTTAACCTAATTTATAAATATATTTAGTAATTTATAAATTGGGTGAACATAAAAACTTTAGTAATGAATATAAAAACATTATATTTTACATAAAAGGAAAATTTTCAAAAAAGCATATTTGTACTTTTTGATTCTGTATATTATTGCTATTGTACTTCTTACCAAATAGGCTTAAGAATAATTATTTCCATTTAAAATTAAACCAGGGCCAAAAATTCATGGGTAGATACAAAACAAATTTAAATATGTATGCAATTTGAATGCTATATTTCAAAAGCGATTACTTTTCTGAATGTATTTAATTTGATTCGAATATAATTCAAACAAATTATTTCCGTATAGTTTAGAAGGAATTTTTTAAAAAAAAGATATCTATTAATTAGAATAATAATAAACTCGCTAAAAAAATCAATGACTATTGTGTCAAATAGAAACCAATGGGCATTCTAAACCCTTATGCAATTTTGTAATAAAAATGTTTATTATGAATATTTCTTTTGTGTATGTGTGTGTGTGTGTTTAAAGTGATAATTTTTCCTCATATAAAAAATCTAGAAATCCCATTTTATATCACTATTTACTAAACAAATAAATAGTAATAAGCCAATTGAAAAAGTTAACGATATGTAACAAAAATTATTAAGATACTTTTAAAATCATTTTTAAGATACTTTTTAAACCATTTTTTAAATAAAAGTTATTACGTCTGCAATCAGATAGTAACATGGCAATCAAAAAGTTAACTATATGTAACAAAAATGATTAAGATAATTTTTTCATCAATTTAAGATACTTTTAAAATTATTTTTTAGATAATCATTATTACATCTATAATAAAAAAAAATGTTTTTAAAAAATGCTTGTTTGTATCAAAGTAAACAAGTTAAATGCAAATAGTTCATATCATAATATTCTATTTGAAGCTAATTACTAAAAACAGCTCAAAGAATTTATGTTTTCTTAGTTCGAACAAGATAAAAAGTAAGAAAAACGATTTCTATAAATTGACCTCGAACGTTGTTTTTCCTGATGCATGATATGAATGAAGGCAAAACAACTTCTACAGGAGAAAATATATTCGGCATGCTATAGAATTTTCTGGTCAAAAGATGAACGAAGGCACCTTTTTAATTACTAGTCTTGAATTAATAGAGTATTTTTTAATTAAAATTTTAAAAAGTTAACTAGTTTTCGCAAGTGAATAACGAATTTTTTCAACATCTTAAAATAACTGCTTACAAATATTATTATCAGAAACATCTTTTATATTCAATTTTTATGTAATTTATATTTCTAGATTTTTTTACTGTTAAAATTAATATTTTTTTTTCTCACTGTTACTTTTATTATAAGAAAATAAAAACAAAATATATTTTCTTATGGAATTAATGTTTGAAATCATTTTGATCACATGTTTTCTTTGTATTGTTTGCTATTTTGTTGAATGTTTCTTTTTATACCTTTGATAACTTTTTTGAATGACTCCCAAGCTTATTAATTTAAGTTTTCAATATCTAATTAAACTTATTTTTACCAAACATTGAATTTTAATTCAACTGATAAATTATCAAGATCGCAGAAAATTACAATATTTTTAATTTTTTGTTTCACTTGTAATCTAATTTGTTTGAATAGTTATCTGCACTGAATTAACAAGATCATAAGCATATTTAAATACCCTCTAATTAGTTTAACTTAACAAAATGAATAATGTTAAATCCTCCCGTGATCTATATCTGATCGAAAAATATGAATGACAGAAAAAATATTTAGATTTTGAACAAAAAAAAAAGTATTGCACCAGGTAATAAAATTACATATAAAAAGTTAATTTTTTAATACCTATATTTGAAGTTTGGAACATTAAAATGTAAACCTTTCTTTTATTTTTCAGTTTAAAACCTTGTGCATTATCCATATTCAGAATACTAGTTTTTACACATAACTTTTACAAAGTTTTTATTTATTTATTTTATGAAAATGTGTAAGCAATGGAGAATCATTAAAAGTGATTGATTATCTGTACAGAAATTTTTACTGATTCTCGTAAATATTTTTATAAGGCCTTTGCTTCAATTTCGTACACTTTATTTGTAAATCTATGCATACATGTATTAATTTTTTTTTCATATTTTAATATAAAAATAAATAGTTTTATTATTTATGTAAAATTATTATTTATGTAATTGTAGAATGAACTGTATTCATATTAACTATTTATAAATGTAGTCATTTTAATAATGATGAAACTGGCGTTGTGCTACTTAAAGTAATTAATCAGCTCACAATTATAAGATTTACTGTAATTGTTGTAGATTTACTGTTGGCATAAATATGATATTTTATTTTATGGGCTTGCTTTACATTTTTGATAATCATAGTTAACAATTGTAATGCATTCTAAACTGTTTTTTTAAAGTCATTATTTTTTTAAAATTATTATACATTTATATATTATATTTGTCCAGATTTGTTGTAATTTAATCAAATTTTGTTTGTTGGCAACTTCTAGAAAACACAAAAAAGATTTTCTGTAAAACAATTTATTAGAAGTTAGATTCAGTAATAATTCCAAATTAGTTATAATTGAAAGTACAAAATTAGTGTTACTATTTATTAATTTATTATTACTACCAAAGACATCTGATTATTAGGAACAGATGATGACTTTTTCAATAACTATCCCCTAAATATTATATTTTCTGAAATGTATTAGTAATGCATAAAAATCAAATCCTAAAAAATACAAGTCATTAATATATCTCATTGCAAACCATAAGCAATTGCGATTTCACTGGAATTTGCAATATGTTAGCAAAAATATTGACCTGTTAACGAAATTATTCTATAAATATTCCAGAAAATACTAGTAAAGCTAATAAATTTGACAAATTAACATCCTAACCATTAAAGTCAACACTAAACTAAATTTGGAAATCAAAACCCTAATACTCACCAATAACATTTCATAATAAAAATTCTAATACAATTTTAAATTTCTTATTTTTATACTTTTTTGCAATAAAACAGTCATTTAAAGAAAGAAAATATAGGCTCATAATATGAAAAAAGGATATAATGTTATAGAAAATACTTATTCATACTTTTAACAAATCCACATAGTAATAAAATGTTAAAAAATGGCAATAATGTCATAACATTTCAGAAATGCAATCGTAGTCATTTAGGAACATATTCAAAAATAAAAATATTAATCTTCTGAAACCTTACCCCAATATTTATCTATAGAAATCATTTTATATCTTGATCTTTATAAACGATAATAATTTCAGTTTTACAAATTTATAATATCATAAAAAAGTAATAAATAAACCTGAACGATTATGAATATATGAATGATTAAAGCTTTATGATAGTCGTCAATATTTATGAATATCGCCATTAATTTTAAGTACTACAGTAAAAAATTGTAATAGACAATCATAATATTCTTCAATACTCTTATTTTAAACTGCGATAAAAGCAGAACATAATAAAAATACAGTATATTAGAAATTTCATAAAACATTCAGTAAAAGATATTACTTAATTATTCTATATGGCAATATCATTTGCACTAAAAAAGTCAGTCTTTCGAACTAAAAATCCTATTAAACTTTATTTTTTGATTATTTCATTAATAAAAATCAGTTGATTACTTCATTAAAGAAATAGGCATATTTCCTAAAAGAAACAAATCTTCGTCTTAAACTTAGTTAAGTTTAAGAATACTCTTTAAAATGATATTATTGTAAGTATAATGAAATAAGATAATAATAGATTGATAATATTGTATTTTATTCAATAAATTGCCTCTTTTTGTGCATCGTATTAAAATCGCCTCTTGATAAATTCTATAAAATGCGCAAGAAAATCAAATGGCAATATCTAGTAAAAGAAAAAAACAAATTATTTTGCCTTTTCATTGCTTTCTGTTTTATTTCCTAGAGAAATAATTATTTTATTTCATTAAATTAACTATCAACGCAATTTAGTTTACGGAAAGATGCTCATTAGTGAATAATTAAGAAAGGAAATAGTACGTAGAAAAAGCATTGACAGTAAAAACAACTAAGAATTGATTATTTTTCTAAACTGATTTTATCAAATACTTCTTTCAATTTTTTCCTCCATTGGATAAAAAACTTAATTAAGTGATCCTGTGTTGCCCATTTGGTAAATAATAGGAAATAAGAAAAATCGTTTGCTATTTCGAAAACTGTCAATCTTTTTTTTAAATGTACAAATAAATATTCTAGGAAAGACAATCACTTTAGAAATATCTAATATTTCTTCTTGGACTATAAATTGACCTCTTTTCCATCAAACTTTGAATTAATTAATTTCTTAATTAAGTTTTCAATTGTAATCAGTTAAAGAAATTTAAATAAAAAATAGAAATAAGATCCATTTATTAAAAAGCGAAAAAATCACGAAAATTAACAACTGTATATGAAAAAGAATTGAATGAAGATTCATTATAAAAGTACTATAGGAGATAACATAAAATGCTTATATTGAAATAAGTGCCTGTTTTGAAAATTGAATTCTTTAGTATAAATTAAAAATATTTGTTTCTTTTTTTCTATATTTTTTTACTGAATAGTTTTCTTTACAAAGCCATTTAAATTTTACTTTATTCTTTGACAAGTTGTATAGATTTCTTTTATATTTTCATAACCCCTATTTAAACGCCATTTTCTTAATTTTGTGATAATCTATTTACGAAATACTTTGTAAATTAAAGTATTATGTGCATATGCTTATTCGAATTTGATTGAATCATTTCTTAACATGTTATACATTTTCTGGCCTACAGTTTAAGCAATCTATTCATTTAAAAAATATATATATAGTTATTTTAAGACTTCCTAAAGAGAAAACCATATCAATAACTTCATATTACTTACCAATCGAACCCCCATATATATAGAGAGAGAGATTTGACAAAAGTACTGCTTATTTTTTAGTTCAGAATTTCAATAATGTACTTCTTAAGTTATCGACAAAATTCTGAGCAAATCATTTGTTAAATTAATTAGAAGGGGTTTTTTTACTGTATTCTTCTTTTTAGTCATATATGTACATTTATACTTCAAAAAGCCTTTTGGTTTTTGATTATTATGTTTTGTTTTTTAGAAGGAGATTTTTCATTCTATTTTAGGTACAATTTAAAAATGTATAAATTATATATATTTTTAGAAAATCCTTCCAAATGTAATAACAATCCTTCAATAATATATTAAAACATCAATAAGTCTTAAAGAATTTATCAGAATGATTTTAAAAAATTAAAAATCTATTGTAAAAAATGAAATGGGTTAAAAACTTTAATAGGAAAATGTTAAATAGTTAATATCATTATAAATAACTATTCATACATTAATATAAATATAAAACTAATTAGTTAAAGAAGAATGTTTAAATATTCAGAAGGAATAATTTTCTAAAATTTAATATTTATGTAAAAGATTGGGTTTTTTTCTTTTTCTTTATATTTAATAAATTTTGAACTGTTTACCATAAGAAGTATATGAAAAAAAGAAACAATAAACAATGATTACACACCTTTTGAAGTTTATTATTTATTAATTGTTGTTAAAAATCTGAATTCTGCAGAAGGAACATAACTTTAATCAAGATTTCAGAATCTTTTTTATAGCTACAACCATTGCAATTTAAAATACACTTTATATATAATAATTAAATTGTGCTGCAATTATTGTTCAGTTTTTATTGGTGAATAATTTCTTCATACAAATCCTTTAAAATATTAATGAGACTATGAAACAAAATCAGACGAATATCGGCATGCTGAATGATTGTAAACCCTTATAGAACTTTATTACAATAAAGAGTTTCAATAAATAATCGTGAAAAAACATAAATATGTGAATAATAATAACGGGAAAAAACATTGTTCATTGGTTACAAAGCACTTTAAAAATAACAAGTTTTTCTTTATCTACTCAAATACATCGACATGGATTTTTATTTTACAAACTAGTTTTTAACTCATTGAATAAAATAGGGAAAACAAATCATTTGTTAAAAGTAGAATTTGAAACCATTCAGAAAACACCCTGACTGAATAAAAGTTTAATTTTTTAGTATAAACATAGAATTATTTTTTTTTGAAACTGAACTGCTGAACTACTCAGCTGAAACTACTTTTAACTCTGCAAGGCCATTAGAACGAAATCGATGGTAGTTTGATTCTAAAACAAATATTCTAAAATCGAGGTTTTAAGTTTTAGAATGGGAGTAATGAAATGTTCGAAATAATTTTTTTTTAAATGAATACTTTTTTCGGTGATATAAAAAATAATCATTACTAATTCACTTTAAAAAAGAGCTGATAGCAAAAAGGAAAAATCCTCTAAACTCATTAAAAAAATTAACTAAAAACGGAAGTTTCTAACTTCCTTCCTGTCGTAAAAATATCAGAGGAATACGATGAAACACTAGGATTTTACTTGTCTTTCTTTTTAATATCATTTATATCCTTTTCGTTTTTATTTTTATTTCTGACATCAGTATCACATATCTTTGATAAGAAATTTTTTTGTTAAAATAAGTTTTATAACTAAAAAAATAATGTTACATAATAATATCATTTGAAGAATAAGTGAAATGTTGCAGGGGTTATTTCATTTTTAAAATTGCATTTTAAATATCCCGATTTTAAAAACATATATTTTTCTAAAATATAAAAGAAAGAGGATGGCTTGATTTCAAAAGAGTTCATGTTGGTTAACTTTAAAACAACTATCTATCATGACTTATAATACACTTCAATATTTTCATAATTAATGCTCTATATTTCTTCTCTCTCGTTTTATCTTTCTCTATACCCCCCCAACCCCCAAAAAAAGAACAATTATGATCAATTTCTTTGCTATAAGATTTCAGTCACTGTCTTTTTTCCCTGCTAGTTTAAGCTTGTGTTGCTTTACAACGGGACGTTAATTAAATTAAACTAACCCTGCAGGTTTGAATACAAAAGAAAAAATAGAAATCTTGAATCTTTAAGGAATCTTGAATTTTTAAGGACTTTTTAAAAATATATAATGCACTATTCCAATTTTTTTCAGTGGAAACATGGACGAAATACCATTAAATAATGCACTGAAAATTTTATAAACAATACTGAGCGGGTATTGATTTTCGAACTGACAATATTTTGATAAGAATTTAAAACTTTTGTCTTATAATTAAATTACATATAAATATGACATTACGCGCACAGAAAGTAAATTTTCCTTCAAATATGGAAAGGAAAAAGGTTTTATTTTATAATTCCTTCCAATCATTGCTGTTTGCAATATCTTTAATTGATTAATAGAAATCAATCAAGCAGTTTTACTTTAAAGTAACAAATTTAATCTTTCTTTTACAATTCTTAACACCTCACACTGCCCCCTCCCTTAAAATGGTCTTTCTGTTAATCATTCCTTAAATGCTTCAAAAAGTCTCTAAGATTTTTTTACCCAGCATCTTTTCTTTTCTTAATCTACTTGAATGCTTTTTAAAAAAGGTAAACGGAGATCATAAACTCTATAAAAGAAGCATTCCTAACCATTTCTATTGGTTACAGATTCCCTCACTCGGAGCCTTCCCTTTCTTTCTCCATCCGAAAGAAATTTTCTAAGAAATCGTTTGCTCACCCCCTCTAAGAAACCCCAAGAGACCCAATAAGGGGCGCTTTCTTTTCTACTCACGTTGCTTTTCTGTTATCAACCTGTGAGTGTGTACCCAAGGAATGTTGTCCACTACTTCCTTTTTCTTCACAAACGATTTTTTTTTTGCCACCCACACCTCTCCCCTTCCCACTTTTTTTCACTTTTCTCACCCCTGAATCTTCAGGTTCGGAAAAAACCGGATGGAAAATGCCGGATTAAAGGATCGATAACCACGTGACACTGGTGGATTCCTCCTCCCTTCCAATGACGGCCGCTTTCAACCCCCTTCCTTCCCCCATTCTCTGGAGTCTTTTGACGAGGGTTGGACGGATGGACTCCATCGAAAAGCCTATTTCCGAACGTGTTCGGGAAGGTGGTATGTGATTCCTCTCCCGGACTTGTTTTCGTCCTCTTCCAATCCCATCAAGACAGGAAAAAGGGAACAAAATGCCGTCTGGAGAGCTTTCAATTAAAGAAAGGATTTCGCTATTTTAAGCTTGCCTTTAGAGAAGACACAGC
Organism: Argiope trifasciata; assembly: GCA_026543055.1. Lineage (NCBI taxonomy): Eukaryota > Metazoa > Arthropoda > Arachnida > Araneae > Araneidae > Argiope > Argiope trifasciata. Next base: position 3,137,091 of record JAPMOQ010031596.1, read on the forward strand.
GTCAACTTTAGAGACTCATAAGGATAATTTTGGGACGATTTTCTTAAAGATCTTTCTGTCGTTGAATAATGTTTATATATATATATAAATGTTTTGGATGCATTTTTAGTTTGGAAAAGAAAAAAATAGTATTGTTAGAAATACTAAATTTTGTTTATTTTTCCTGGTTTCTAGAACAAGGTCTCCAGAATTTTTAAACATTTTTCCACATTTAAAAAAATTGAATTTAGAGACCCAAATTCATCTATGTACTAATGATTTTTTTAAAAAATGAATTACTTATATTCTGTTCGAAAGAGCTTTTGTGGGTTTTAAAAAATGGTTTAAAGAAGCGATTAATAAATATCATAAATATTTACGCAAGTGATAAAGACCTGTTTAGAAATTAAAACGAATACATAATACTAATTAATACGAATATTTCTGATAAGGTGGACAGAGTTTGAGCTATTTATTTGCTCATTGAACACTTTTTTGTCAAATTCACTGCCACGAGACTCGATGTAGATTTTTAAGCCAATATCACATTTTAAAAATTTGTGGAAGGATATAAGAATTTATGCCATCTGCCAAGTACTGACTAGTGATTCACCAGGAGATCGTGACTCACGTTATGTGAGCCCTCAAGTCTAATATTTAAATTAAGACCCATAATACCAGTGGGAAACGATGCTTTGTGTAAAGGGTTTATAGAAAAATTGATTTTTTTTAAAACTGGTTTTTGAATACAGTATTTATAAGTTACAGTTTTAATTTGTTTTCAAAAAATAGAATAGGGAAATATATTTTATTTGATTTTTTTAAACAATAAGTAACGAAATCAATATCAAAGTCAAAGTCAATATATATATAAAAAAAACAACTAAGGATTACATTTACATTTACTTACATAAATTAGCGAAAACTCAAACAAAAATTTCAAATAATGTTTATATTATTATTTTTACTAATTTTAATTTCTCCTCAGAAAATTTTAAAAAACATAAAATATTTATTGAACAGTGGCTATGTCTAGTTCTTATTTTGGGTGCAATAATACCTGAAATTGTCAATACTGGTTCACTAGCTATGACCTAAATTTTATAGTTTTCATGGCATCAAATAACAAATCTAAGTTTTCTATTTTTCATTCGTTGCTTAAGTAATAAAAATTCATCTCTTCTTTTTTTATATATATTTGTAAGTTTTACTTCAAGGTCTTCAAGAAACTTCTGAGTTGATTTTTCCATGGCATTTTTTAAAAAAAGCTTTACTCTGATGAGCAGTTTCATCGATTTGCTCTTCATCAGAATCAGTTTCCATCTAAGAATTTAGAAATATTCTAGACAATATCTTTCTAGATAACTTAATAATTTCGGTTTTTGAAGTTAAAAAAAAGTATATTAGATTTCTTCGCTGAAATAGAAATGTTTTGTGGATTTTTCAAATACGGCAAAAGAGTTGCTGATTCTACTTGTCCTCTTTCTTGAATTCTTTCTTCTAAAGGGTATAACTTATTTCAGTGTTTCAATTTTTTAGTTCATTTAACAGAAACTCAAACGTACCTTTACTTGTTAATAAATTGGCATCTCGTATCGCCCTAAGCTTTCAGCTGCTAGACGAATCTGTCCCAACCGAAAAAATTCTAAATATTTGTTTTCTTGAAGAGAAATATCCATACGTTCCGGAAAACTGGTTTTTAAAATTTAAAAACTAATTTTCAAATGTAAAAAATTTACTTTAAAAATTTGGTTTTTAAAACTGGGTTTGAAAAACCGTCAACCTCTACTTGTGTAACTCTCACTAAATGGAATATTAAAATGGCATTTTTTTTAATTCGAAGAGAGTTTTGGATCAGAAACCAACAAATTGATAGGTGAATATAAATGTTTATTTTTAATTAAATCTTAATTATATCAGCTTTAAATATATCAAATAATTATTTTTATATGTTTTATACCTCTATGCTTTTCACTTGATGTCATGTTATAGTGTACATTTCCGTCCCAAAGGAATACACAACATAGACCTCGTTAAGTTGTAATTAAGTTTAGTTTAGTTATATTAACGTCCTCTTTTAAAGTAACACTAGGACTATTTTGGGACCTACCTCGTCATTTTGAACGAGAACGACACCTGTTCTTTAAATTGTAAAATTACTAAACTGTTGGAATTTCAGTTCAGTTATTGTACTTTGTCAATTCTCCAATTAAACTATGCATGTTTATAATTTCTTATGATCTTGCTTATTCTAATATGCGATTATTAATATTAATTGATGATAATGTGTTTGATGATATTATTTGATAGTGATGTGTTCGATGATATTAATTGATGGTGATGTGTTTGATGATAT
>JAPMOQ010031596.1:3139435-3169307 GCA_026543055.1 Argiope trifasciata
ATGTGTTTGATGATATTAATTGATGGTGATGTGTTTGATGATATTAATTGATGATGTGTATTATCAACCCATCTATTTAGTAGTGGAATGCATTACAGTCTAATGATATAATGTAAAGAAAGAAAGGTTATTTCTTGTGTTTTCATCATTATAATCTGTTTAAAAATACGCTTTGGGATTTCAAGTTCATTTTGAAGACGTAGACTTCTGTTTCCGACAATGATTTTTCGAAGCTATTTAATCTAAACTGAAGTTTAATATAAATCAGCAGCATCAAGATAAAGTTTTTTTTTTACATATATTTTGCATTTCTACTTTATCTTTTGAATTCCATAACATCTTATGAGAAATAATGGATTGAATTTTTTAAAGAATACAGTAGTTTCTCAGTAATTAGTCGAATATTAAACTACATGATTGTCGAAATAACGAAATACCCAGATTGAAAGAGATTTATTTGCATTTTAATAGAAAAACATATGTTAATTACATAAAATTTACGAAATATAAAATATTGCTCAAAAATTTCTATATTTATCGCCTTTGTTAACCATCTAAAGTTGCCACGGTTTTCTGCAATTTCAATTTAATCTTTGATACATAACCTGATAAGCTTCATTTCCACTATGAGTTATTATTATGTGTTAAATTGAGACAGATCTGAAGTCGTGTTGTTTTAAAACCCTTACACCTGTTTTGTTTATTGTGTACATGAACGTTTTTAAAAGAATAGAATAAAATTATACTACTATTAGGTATCTATGGAGAATTTATTTCAAACTGAGTGTTTTCATATGTGATAAAACAATTTCATTTTCGTATTCCTCATGAATACGGCACAGGTAATTAAAATATTCTCTTTCTTTCTCAATTTTCAACAATAGGAGAAAAGCAAGATCGATTAAATATTTGACGAACATGGTTTGAATATCATTTCAACTAAGTAATTAGTTGTTCGAAAAGAAATATTTAAAAAAAAATGTACCTATTTTTTAAAATGGCGTACTATTCACTTTTATTCCAATATTTTTGGGGACTTTTACTAATAAACGTCAAATATTACAGATAAATCATAATTTTATTGTTCCAGATGAAACTGTCTGGTCTGCAGAACTCCAAAATGCATATTAACATAAGCACGCACGCACACACACACACATAGACTGACGCACTTAATCATTATTAACGAAGTTAGATCAACTATTAGGGGTAATAAAGGAATTGTTAGAGGAACTGTGATGGTATGAGACGAATGTTTGATGCAATTTAATCTGGTAATATGATCTCACTGAAAGTCGACCGAATGTTTGATGCAATCTAATCTCGAAACAGGATCTCATTGAAAGTCGACCGATTGTTTGATGCAATCTAATATTGAAACAGGATCTCATTGAAAGTCGACCGAATGTTTGATGCAATTTAATCTTGAAACAGGATCTCACTGAAAGTCCACCGGATGTTTGATGCAATCTAATCTTGAAACAGGATCCCACTGAAAGTCGACCGAATGTTTGATGCAATTCAATCTTGAAACAGGATCTCACTGAAAGTCAACCTATTGTTTAATGCAATTCAATCTCTTATAACAGGATGTCACTGAAAGTCGACCGAATGTTTGATGCAATCTAATCTCGAAACAGGATCTCATTGAAAGTCGACCGAATGTTTGAAGCAATCTAATATTGAAACAGGATCTAAATGAAAGTCGACCGAATGTTTGATTCAATATAATATTGAAACAGGATCCCATTGAATGTCGATCGAATGTTTGATGCAATCTAATCTTGAAACAGGATCCCACTGAATGTCGACCGAATGTTTGATTCTAATCTTGTAATAGGATCTTAAAGAAAGTCGACCGAATGTTTGATGCAATCTAATCTTGAAACACGATCCCGCTGAAAATCGACCGTATGTCAACTCATCGAGCCCAAAGTAGAAAAGAAAGGAATAAAAAATTATAAAGACACAATAATTGCGTATTATTCTTAAGATAAAAACAAAATCAATTATATTATGGAAAACAATTGGAATCATAGGAAATAGGCAAATTATGTTTCAGAATGAATTTTGCCTGCACGAATTTGCCCGCCTTTTCAATAGTAATGACTGAAAGTCAAGAGACACATGACTTTAAATTTCAAAATCTAAAGTATCTTCTGACAACACTCACCTTCCGCCAAAGTAGTGCATAATGCACGTCTAACCCCCTCCCTTCTCCCAAATGAAATAATGAAATCAAGTTAATTACTCGGAGTGCGTCGTGATTTGTATTCAGGTAACTCAATTAGAGTAATCCTCCTCTGAAAAGACTGCTTTGCTCTCAGCAGCCAAAAGAAGCCGACCCGCATCTGGTCCGGGCTTCTCCCCTTTCAGTCGCAGCTGAAACTTTAATGGGGAAGGACGTCGTTTCATTTAAGGGATTAATCAGAAGGTGGTTTCGGAGAGTGATGGATGCAGGAAAAATGCCCAGGTTTACTTTAATGGCGTCAGAGGGCTTTTTTTCTTTGTCTTTGAGTAGTTCGAATGAAGGTACTATGCGTGTAAATAATTTTTTTCTGTAACCTCAATAAATAAATTTGTAATCTTGTGGAATCCGAATAATGATTGTAAATCAGCTTTTTTTTTATTGCTTTTCAGTTTAGTATATTTTACGGAGAATGGATTCAGATAAAGTAGGTTTTATTTTGAATAGAGTCTAAAAGAAGATGTTTGAGAAAAAATCTTAAAGATAACTTTCTACATGAATTGTCTTCTAAAGTAAATTAATTAAAAATGTTTATCAATGTTTTTTCCTCCAGGACTTATAGTAGGTATCGTTAAACATATCTAATCAGAAAAAATACTTTATTTGCGATTTATATCATTAGACATTTAAAAAAATTAAATCAATGATATTCTTTACATTTGAAGGATCTAGAGCTACCAAATTTCTCACAGAAATATTTAGAAGAATAATTTCCCCTCATAGCGAATTTTTAAAATTTAAGTCTTTAAAATTTTAATTGCTTAAAAATTAAAAAAGCATTTTGGAGTATTTTTATATGTTTGTCAGAACCCAATAATGATAAAACATTTATTGGGAAAATCATGGGCATTTTTATAAAAATGAGCATTTTAAGAAAGTCTATATGAAAAAGTCACCATCTTTTAAGGTTTAGTAAAGTGGAAAAATCTACAACTCATTTAATGTTTAATCTATTTTATATCGGTGACATCTAGTAAAAAATACTCCGGAAATTTCAATATCATTTTATAATATCAATTCAATTCAGCTCACTTACATTAACATCCCGTTTTAAAGCAATTCTATGGATATTTTTCAACTACGAGCAGATAAAGTGGACGCACATCAGCTGGGACTCACCTCTCCTAATTTCCGCACCACACTATTGGTTTAACCTCGATAGACTTTTCGCAAACTAGACTCCCCTTGCACAATGTTTTTTCATGAGAATCGGGTCTCGAACATGAAACCCCCCAGATTCAGAGTTATGGTCTTACTACTTGCCCATTAAGGCATAATGGTTGCGTCAAATCATATACTTTATTTGTACACTTTAAAAAAAATTTACTATCGACCCGTATTATGAGGAAAACCGGTGTCCTGGTATATGGGTAGCCTGTCTTCCCCTTGATTTGGGCGTCCCAGGTTGGAGTCCCGATTTGGGCATGGGTTTTTTGTCTCTGTTCTATCTGTGAGATGTGTGAATGTTACAAAATGAATGTTTAATTAAAAGGTTAAATCAGAATTAAGGCAGGTGTCCTAGCATAAAGGTAGCGCTTCTTCCTCTGATCTGAGAGTCCTGGTTTCCAGTCCCGGTTTCGGGCATGGTTGTTCTGTGATCTATCTACGAGATGTATAAATGTGCCCCCCCCACCTGTAAAAAGGGACTGTGCAAGCGAATGTATGAGTATCTTCATTTAGCTAGAAGTCAGACTTCTGCCCTCTGGGTGCTCAGGGGTCTTTCCCCTCAGAAGCTACTGCACCCCCTTTCCGTGGAAACATGGACAAGACATCATTATGAAGAAAATAACTGCAAACACCATGAAAGAATTTAGATTAAAGTAAACATCGCATATTATGTTCATAATTAACATTATTACTTTCTGCAAAGCTATAACAATATTTTTTTTAAAAAAAACCTCCTTTTCAAATGAAATGAAGTAAATTCTATTTTTTTAAATAAAAAAAAGTTAAATAATAAAGAAAGAAAAAAAAAAAACAAGGTGAAAAACAGGGGGACAAAACATTTAGGAAAAAAATTGCATTCATGCCAAACAATAAAAATGATAGTAAAACATAAATAAAAAATTATATCGAATAAAGTAAAAAAATTAAAAACACGAGTTAAAAGAAATTGCGCTTAATTGTATAACAAAGTTGATGGTAACAATTAGGAATTTGCGTAACTTATAAATGACTGTGTAGTCATTCATCAATTATCCTCAAAATATTCAGAGCAGAATTATTCATAATTTGCTTTTCTTTATGAAAACAATCTAAAATGGGAAAAATTGCTGTAATAAATACAGCATAAGATTGTGAATTTGAGAGAATATATTATGTCGTCATAAGAATTATGTAATGCTAAATAGATTAAAAAGATAAAGGGATTTTTATAGATTTAACTTTTAAATCAGAAAAGTCTTGCTAGGATGTTTACAAAGATTTATATAACTAGCAAGAACAGATCTTCAAAATGATATTTTGTGCACAACTTCAAATAAAAATGTTGTTACCTTCTCCACATCTATATCTAGACTAGCTCATTAACAACCATAAGACATGCGCACAGATACTTATTTTCAGTATCTCGCTCATGAGAGTTGTCGATTTTGCTCCACAGTAAAAAAGGTGGAATTTGCATTTCGTTAACCATATTCCATTGACGAAATAGACTATATTAGTGTGCGGTTAATACTCTAGTACTAGGAAACTGAATGTGTCATTTGAATGTCTTTTTCCCTACCAAATCAAAATTTTCCAAAGAACTATAACTGTGGTCAGAAGATTAAATAGCAGATTTCATTTATTTAACTCATTACTTTTTGGATTTATCGCATTTACATGCATATGAACGCACAGACCGACAGATAATCAATGCATAGGAAGATACAAATACACACTAAAGAAGTTGAATCTGCGAACTAAATTTTTTTTACACAAATTTCTTTTTAATTCTTTATCAGAGTGTAAACTTGTATAACAACTATTAGATAGCTAGATTTTCTATGAATGGATTTCGTATAAGATTTGATAGTAAGCTGCAGATTTGATAAAACATATGTACCGAATTTCATCCATATAGCTCAAATCGGTTTTGTATTATCGCGTTCATAGATAGACAAGTATGATTCCAGAAATTAGTTTTTCGGATTCCGCGAATTCAGAATCATGGAGATTCTTTTTGATTCCAAATCTTGTTCGAATATTCGGATGATGACAATGCATTCTCACTATGCACTTTGTACTGGTAAATTTTTTAAATGAATTAATAAGTGCATCAACAATATTCTTTCACTGCATCCAAGAAACTAATTATTCTAATTACCATTCACTGCTCATGTGTGTTTCTTTTTTTTTTGTTTTGTTTATAATTGATTGATGTTTGGGTAGGTTTTATAGGTTTCGGAAATATTTTGTGCTTATCTTCCATCTTTTTTCTTTCTAAAGAGTGATAAAAGTTCTTAAACATATCTATTTAAGGTAGATAAAAAGTAGAAAAGTTGAGTTTAAAAAAAAAATCAATATTTTTAATGTTTAAACATTTTTTTTATAAATCTTTTTCAATTTTGCGTCTACTTTTATTTTTAGGGAAATCGTATCCATTTTTAAACATTTGTCAATTATATGTGTTGCTATTTTACATATTTAAATATTTATTCAAATTCTAAATTTTGGTAAAATTCTCTTAAGAAATGTCTCACATTAAAATCTAATGTATATTTTTTATTCATATGAGTTTACACTAATTTCTCAGTATATTCTGCAGTTTTTGAAATATAGTATAAGTAATTTGTTCATTTCAAAAACATTTTATGATTATTTAAATACTTCATAAAGTGAAAAAACTTAGAAAAATATTATGTTATTTAGAAATCAAATCCCCATTCCTTAAAGAATAGATAAAAATATCTTATATCTTATATCAGAAATTAGATAATATGGTCATAAAGTTATCTTTTCATTTTTAAACCAATTATTCCGCAACCATCTGAATTAAAAGATATTGGAGATATACCACTTTTCTGCCATTAAAAATATTTATCCCACCTTTCAAAATTCTTTTGGTTTTTAACTTAGTTTTAATAAAAATCCGTATCATATTGTTTTCCCAATCTACTTTATACATAAATATTTTTTAACACATGTGTTTTTCAAAGATTGTTCAAAAACTTTTATCTTTGGGAATATTGTTACATAACTTAAAATTTAACTGAATATCAAAACATGTTCATATATTTTAATAATACATCATATCTATCGATTTTTGACTTAAAATAATACTCTGTGTGCATCATGCGTAATGACTGATTTGTTCTACATGCCTTTTTTTAAATGATATATTTTCTAATTAAATAGTTTAAAAATTAATAAAAAAAATTCATTCATTTCTTTTTTTTTCTTCAAACTGTTTTTTCATCTCAAATATTAAAAATGTGCCTTATTTCAATAAATGTATTATACATTTCCAGTTTTGTCAGGAAAATGCAAAACTTTCAAAAAATTATTTAGAAGAAACTATTGATTGATTTTTTTCTGAAATATCTAACAATTTTCCTAAAACGAATGAAATTTGGTTTAATTTTTAAAAAATTTATCAACTTTTATCGATAAGTATCTACACATTTTAAAAATTATTTTGACTCAATGTATAACAGAATCAGTTAAGAAAAATTATATGCATCAGAATTATATTTTCAAATTAACACGAGACTAAAAAATAAATTTAAAAAAAAAATCTGAAAAGAAAAATTAATAAAAAATCAGCCAGTTACACTTTAATATTGTAACATTATCCTTCCAAGAAAGATCATTTGAAAACTTCTAGAATAACTGTGACTGTAACTGAAAACTGCAACATCGACTGTTTTTTTTCTACAGCAAGTAGTAATGCCAGCATAACGATGCTTTTAGCAAACCTTAACTTTTTAAGAAGCGCCATTTCAGATTCAGTTTTCTGAATAATTCCGAGCCGTGACTGATGGAACCCTGAAATCTTTTATGCATCTCAATCACAGCTCACTTCGCAAAACCCTTTTAAGTTTCAATAATAAGATGGAAACAATGGGAAAGAGTAACTCTTTTATCCCTGCTCATCCGGCGGCGGAGATCAGAATCTCATTTGGAATTGTGCCAAATCGATGAGAGCTCGTTCTCTTTCATCTTCATCGAAAAGAAGAAGAATGGCCGTTGACTTTCGTTGCGAAAGAATCGTTTGGACGGATTCGAATTCTCGATTAGAATTTCAGATGGATGGAAGGGTTTTAAAAACATCTGGTTAAGTGGAAATTTAATTTTCTGCCCACCAATCCTTTTATCGCACCCTTTGATTCGAATTTAATTGACTGAAGTTCAAAGCAGAAGTTTAAAGTTGTTAAGTGTTAAGTTTAATTTGGAATCGAATGACTAATCTGCATTTTGTTGGAAAGAATATTTTCCTTTTAAGACTTGTTCGATGGACAAGTCTTAAAACAATTAAAAAGACAATTTAAATTTCATTATCTCTTATGGATAATATTAAAACTAGTAATATAACTGCTTTTTTACTTGTCTCAATTACATTTTGAATAGATATTAATTAATATACAGTTTCAAAGTTATGATTAAAAATAGAAAAATGCAAACTTTAATTAGTTTGGTCTGACAGATTTAACGTGCAAGAGACCCCCTCACACGACGGTTCTTCGGTGGAATCGAGTCTCGAATCTGCAACCCTCCGGTTCCGAAGCCGAGACCTTACCACCAGGCCACCTCGGCCCCCCAACTGACAAGTATATGTTTATAAAATTGGTTCAAGTATTGGTTTATACCTGAACCAATTTTATAAACATATACATTACATATCGTGTCTGTCATACCCACTATCATTTTACTAGTATTTTTAATTTTCAAAAAACAGGGTGGTTCAAAAGTCAGCATACGAATGAAAATAGTAAGATGACTCTAACATAGAAAATACGCAATTGGAATAGGGTGTTTTTGGCATAAAATTACAATTTAGTGTTCATATATCATTCACAATATAAACCGATATTTCTATGTTTAGTTTAGTTCTTTCAATATCCCTTTGTAAAAGCAACACTAGGGCTATTTTGGGACGGACATCGTAATTTTGAAACATGGTCAGATGACGCAAATGTTTCTATGATTGGAGCGATTAAATACTATTTTAGGTTAAAAACTGATTTGAGAAACGGCTTATAAATGTTCAAAGTATTGTCCTTTATTGAAGAGCGACAGTGATGTACAAAATTAGGAATGGCATTTTTTTATAGTATTAAACAGTATTTCAGAAATTATGATAAAAAATACTCATAACGAATATGTTTCTTAACCTTACATTGCTTTGCTTAATTTGATATTAAATACAGTAAAAATATTACAATAAAATATTGTAAGTAGTTACTCGTAGTAAGTAAATAAATATCATAGTTTATTCACATCGTATTTACCAAACAAGAGAAAATGAATATTGTTTTTATTGTTTCCATGGTAACCTAACCACACTTTCTTTACTTAACTTAATCAGAAACTTGATGATACATTAAATCATTTGGGATGAAGTGACAATACAGTATATAATAAGAATTATTTGCATCCTTGTACTTATATAGACATATAGTATAGATATGTACATATATGTAGATGTTGCAGTTTAATTTGATGGTTTTAAATACATTTAATTTAATATATAAAGTAAAGTTCACCAGATAGTATTAGTGATCAAGGTTAAATTAAGGGCATCTATAGTTGGCAGATTATCATGAAACAGATAAAATATAACCTGAGTTTAAAACTCATATTGAAATTGATTGTATCATTGGAGGGAAATTGGTTCACATTTGTTATCGATGAGAGGAAATCGAATGAAACTGCTTAAAATCAGGTCCAGTGCATCAATAAATTAGTAGACTAAGCGCATATTGGTTTAGCAATTATTAATTTTTAAAGTAATAGGGATTTATTAATATAGATAGATAATAGAAATTTAATACCTTCTTTTCCAACTCGTGTTCTCATAAAATTGAAATATCATATACTTCTTAAGAAATTATTCTTCCCTTAATATTCATAAAAATTGTGGATTTAAAACAGAGTCCTGAATTTTATAGATATTCTTAGATATTTAATTTCTGAATCCCGTGCGTTGATATTCAAATATCGAAGTACACTGAGACTATCCATATACGCATTTTGAACAATTTTTTTCAGCATGCTGAAACCAAAATTTGACGCTGAATTTCAATTTTAATAAAAGGATCACATATCAAATTTTATTTATATTAGTAGGTTAAAGCATTTACTTGTATGTGAATGTACGGACTGACAGAAACCAACCCCTTGATGTACTTAGTTCAAAATTTGATAAAACTCTTTAGTTTAAATGATTAATTGCATACAAAATTTCTTCTATCTGTGTCTTTATGTCTTGTAGTTATTGTATTCCATCGTATTTTGATACAGACAGAAAAACCTGCAACCTACAAATGAATTACGATCAAATTTGACAGAATTCAACAAATATGTGTTAGAGACTATCTACTAAATTTCTTTTACCTAGCTCAAAACCTTTTTTTAAAAATCTTGTTCACAAACCAACATACATTATTAATCAAAAGTGATTTTCAGACTTGTCGATATTTTTAATTGTAAGGATTCATTAAAGTCTCAAGACTGAATTTTTTGCGATTAATTTATTGCTGATGGTATTAAGATAGAGTAAAAAATCTGGAATAAAACAAAAACCTAGGTCTTAAAAAATATTAAAATAAAGAAGGACTACACTAACAACTTAATTTCTCTTTATCTGTTTTAGTATACAAACAAATGAATATATATATATATATATATATATATGAAGGGAATTATTTTCTAAATTCTTACAAAAACAGCCAGTTTAAAAGCAATCTATTTAAATTACGTAGCATATTTCAATTCTCGGTTCTTCATACTTGTTATAACTTTCAAGCTTTCTTTGACTTAACATTTTTGTGTGCAAAGTAAATAACAAAATCTGGCACACAGAGTCATCTGGGAGATATCCGATTACGAAGATGCTGCTTCAGCAAAGAAACCGGAATTAGATATGACGTTGCAAGAGAATGAACCGTTCATGTTGCCATGCACTTAGATGAAATTATTAGATTAACAAACTGCATTATTTTCTTCTCTGAGATGAGGGAACAGAAATATACGTAGAGCCTTATTTTACTTGCGTAATAAAATCATATTACGAGAATGAAATTTGCTCATTTTTCCATTTTTGGGCAACAAAATGAATTAATTTATGTAGGATCGCCGCTTTTAAACCGTAATTCTGAACCCTAAACGAAAAGTAAAAATTTAGAATTACGAAGGTGGATAGTTTCATCCTAAAAATGTCTTTTTAATGACAAATTGTCTTCATCAAATTTGTATTGGCTTTCTGTTAGAGGTAACTATTAAATATATTTTGCCTTTCTCTTTTGAAGAACTGTACTCTCTTCAGATACAAATATAATTTTAAGAATTAAACTTGCATTTAGAGGGCTTGGTTAAGTTTAGTTATATTAACATCCTGTTTTGAAGCAACACTAGGGCTATTTTGGGACGAACCTTGTCATTTAAAACCGTGGTCAGATGACGAGGATGACTCCTGAGCTGGTACCCCTCCGTCTCCAAACTTCCAAAGCCACACCTGCAGGAGGACGTTGAATTTAGAGGGGAAAATTAATCAAAAATTAGGAATTAAATAAGATTAGATTAAATTTAAAATTACACATAGATATACACTCTATATCCATCTCTATATTGCCTGATTATTGATATGCATTCATTTAAAAATCTATCTTCTTTTGATGCTTCTTTCATTAGCTTTCGGCCGTTTGACCCTTAGTCTAGCGGCTAGATCCCTTGCATTTTTCGATGTCAGCAAGTACGAGATGTCAAATACAAATATCCCCTTTATTTCAACTTATAAGCACTACGATGATAAAAAAAGTTCTTTCATATCGTGGCTTTTACTGCCATGATCCAAAATGCTGTTCCCATCTTTGTAGTGTTTCTGTGTCCAGAAAAAAAGCAACTAATAGTTTCTGTCTTCTAGATCTTGAATGGTTTTACACAGCGAAAATGATCAGTTAAAAATCTGTTAAAATTAAAGGAAATACACTGAAGAGACAAAAGTCATGGGATAGCAATATGCAAATATACAGATGGCGGTAGTATCGCAGCGAAAAAGTATAAATGCGCAGTTCGTTTTCCAGAGCTTTCATTTGTGTTCAAGTTATTCATGTGAACAGGTTTTTCGTGATTTATGGCGGCACGACGAGAATTAGCAGACTTTGAACGTGGAATGTTAGTTGGAGCTAGACGCATGGGTCATTCCATTGCGGATATCGTTAGTGAATTCAACATTCCGAGATCCACAGTATCAAGAGTGTGCCGAGAGTATAAAATTTCAGGCATCCCATCCCATCATGGACAGCGCAGTGGGCGACCACCTGCACTTAACGACCGAGACTACCGACGTCTGTGTAGAATGGTCAATGTTAATAGACACGCAACACTTCGTCAAATAACTGCAGGAATCAATGTGGGACGTAAGAGGGACGTGTCCGATAGGACTGTGCGGCGAAATTTGTCTTCCTTGGGCTATGACAGCAGAAGACCGACTCGAGTGCCTTTACTGACAGCACGACATCACCTGCAGCGACTCTCCTGGGCTCGTGAGCTTATCGACTGGTCCTTAGACCAGTGGAAAACCATGGCGTGGTCAGATGAGTCACGATTTCAGTTGTTACGAGCTGATGGTAGAATTCGAGTGTGGCGCGGACCCCACGAAGCCATGTAGCCAAACTGTCAGCAAGGCACTGTTCAAGCTGGTGGTGGCTGTGGTGTGGGCTGTTTTTACATGGCATGCACTCGGTCCTCTGGTGCAACTGAACCGATCATTGACTGGAAATGGTTATGTTCAGCTGCTTGCAGATCACTTGCAACCATTCATGGACTTCACGTACCCACACAACGATGGGATTTTTATGGATGACAATGCGCCATGTCACCGGGCCAGAACTGTTCGCGATTGGTTTGAAGAACCTTCCGGACAATTCTAGCGCATGATCTTTCCACCGATATCACCCGATATGAATCCCATCGAGCATTTATGGGACATCATCGAAAGGTCCGTTCGTGCCCAAACTCCTGCACCATCCACACTTTCACAATTATGGACGTCTATACAGACAGCATGGCTCAATATTCCTGCAGAGGACTTCCAGCGACTTGTGGACTCCGTGACACGTCGAGTTGTTGCACTTTGCCGGGCAAAAGGAGGACCGACACGATATTAACAGTCATCCCATGACTTTTGTCACTTCAGTGTATAACATGGTAATTAAACTGAATAGCTTTGTTTGTAAGGTGTTGGATTCGCATCCCTTGGATTATGAGTGTGAATCAAACGCAGAAGACTCTTGGGGCAAGAATAAATCTGTCAAGGCCACACAGCCCACCTAGTCTAGACAATATCACTAGGGAATTGGATTAGGGGTGCTTGTTCTCTATTTAAAGTGTAAATGGCGATCAATGGATGAGAATGTTCTGAATGAAGTCTGCCTTGTACTAAGAGTTGTGATGTATAATCAGCTAAGTCATAATTCAATTTCAACTTAGGTCAAATTTTTATTTTAGTTACTTCATTACTGTCCATTCTATTCATTATAATATTAACTATTAATAATGCTATTCATTAATAATAATGATGATGGTATTACATTTTTAGGAAAATTCAATTATTTGGGATTTTTTATGAAATAATTATCAAAACAAGTAATTAAACAATTTTTATTCATTTCCTACTTAGACCAACAAATATTTTTTATTTAAGTTACTTTTTATTAAATAATTATCAAAAAAATTAATATTATTGATTTTCGCAAGACTTGAACTCGCATTTTTTACCAAAACGGGGGGGGGAAAGGAAAGGAAAAAAAACACCCCTGAAATCTTTGTATCTTCCCAATTGAGCTATTGCCTGTTGATTTCAATTTTCATTAAAAGCTGCTCAAACTCTGTTTAAAGCATTAAAAATTATATTAATTAATGAGTTAATATTTTAAAAAAGCAAGTGTATTAACTTCGAGTACCATTCACTGCAAGTTTAAAAATTATGTATTTGAACTTGAGTGGAAGAATAAAAAATATTTTATTAACGATTGAAAATTTGAACAAGACTTATAAATAAATATAGGGAGTGTGTGAACTAATTGCAGGATTTGAAAAAAAGAAAAACACAAAATTATTTCTATTGTATTATCAATCTTTGCAATTCGAACTAATGCTAATTTGCTCTTTCGTGAAAAGTTGTCAATTCCACCCTTCAAAGGAGATGTAATTATAGGGTGTGGAAAAGTTTTGTTCTTACAATAAATGATCTTTAATATTGTATTTAATAGGGCTCATTAGTAAAACTTTGATACGCTCCCTTAACATGTTAAATAAGAACTTTTTCTCATTCCAACTTGTATGAAATAATTATCTAAAAATGTTTTTAACGGTGTTTTTTTGGGGTCACATTTTGTATTTAGATAAGTTTTTAATTTCAAAAAAAAAATCTTTATAGATGTCTTTTCAGAAAAAGTGCAATTTTATACACAAAAAAACATTTATTAAAACTGTTAAATCCTTTTATCATGTGAGTACATGATGTTGTTTATGGTTAGAGGTTTTTGAAACATCCAAAATCACAGATAATTGTTCAAGCTTCAAATATGTAGGCAACAAAATGGAAATTTATAGCTTTTGAGGCATTCATTTTTAGTTTTTGGGATTATTGAAAAATAATATAGAAGGTTATCACATTTGGCGATAACCTTCTTAGTTGGCAATTTATCGCTAACTAAAGTCACAGCTTGATTTCCAAATTATTCTTTCTCTGAATTCTTACGAATTGCCTTAATTAATTGAAGTCAATGACCAGTTTGAACCGGTTTGAAACAATCATATGATCTGATTGTGCAAGCGTGTATATATATATATATATATATATATATATATATTTAGTCTTGATAGATAGGATGTAAAATGAATGCCGTAAAATCGCAAATTGTTTTGAATAGCATGTTAATGAATTCGTGATTTTTTAAATTTAAATGTCCAATTCATTGATTGTCTAATTCCAAATGTCAATGATATTTAAATTTATTGGTAAGATTGAAAAAAAATAATTAAAATGGTAAGATTGAAAAAATAAAAAAAATGGTAAGATTGAAAAAATAAAAAAAATGGTAAGATTGAAAAAATATTTATATATAATTAATATTTGATTCATATGTACGTATTTTTCTCGTTAAAACCCAATTTTACAACAACAACAAAAAAATGCCGAGCGAAGTTTGGTCTTCGAGACATTTAAAACTAAATAACTCTCTTCCCGAGCAAATGTATCACAAATGCATATCAAATAAAACTTTAGGTATACTGCTATTTTAGAATAATAGTTCAATAAGGTTCATGAATATCAGAAGAACAAAGCGATAATGAGTCAGAAACACAGAAGTCTCTCGGCATCTTAAGTTAATTAGATCTTTTGTTGTGATGAGGAGCGGAAAGCCACAGATTGGAAATTCATTACATTTTCAAAAAGACACGGCATCATTATTGTGGATGATACCAGGGAAAGGTTGGAAATCTACTAGTTATATGTAATACATTGCATAACAGCATCTAAGCATGTAACCACCAGTTGGTATTATGAGAGATAATTTCTTAGGTTTCAATTAAAGAGGTTTCATCGGCTCAATTAAGGAGGCCACCTTCTTTGAGAAGATACGGAGAGTTACGTTTCAAGGGATATTCGGTTAGTTCTTCATGATTGCCTCTATGGCGATCTTACGCTGTCTTTTTAAGATCACGTTTCTGGATTATAGCTGCCTGATATTACGTTTCTGATATACTTTCAATCTAGCAAATGCTTTTAAGTGATGGAAATCATCTGATAAATGTTCGGAATCACCTTTTATATTATTTGTATTACTTAAAACATGCACAAAAGGTATGGTATTCTAATTTATGAAATAAACAGGCTGGTGCACAGAGCGTTGCTGCCGCCGAAAAAATAATATTAAGTGCAATCAATCAATATTTTGGTCATGTTTTATCGAAATAGGATGAACGGTACATGAAATACGAACAAATATCCTTTTTTATATATTAGATTTATGTATTCCTTTAGAATTGTAAAGCTGGTGTTCTTTCAGAATGGTAATGAAAGAAACGATTTATTGTATCTCCTGATTCGTTAAATATTCGTTCGGAATTCTCAAATTTAATTTTAAAAAATGTGATTAAAATATTTTTTTTCAAAATTCATTAAGCATAGAAAAGATATTTATACCATAATATCGTTAATATAGTTGAAGAAATAATTTTTTGAAAATTAAGTTGGTGCAAAATTATTTGTACTATGATATTTTTGATGGTTACTGGTGAAAAATGCTAAAAAAATATTAGGTAAATCCAGTTTCTCCCAAATATTTATTTCTTATAAAAAATATATACAATTTTTGAAAGATATTCTACCATCTGATTGTTGAACTTCAGCTCATGATTTTCCATAAAGGAAAATGTTATAATCTTCAGATATTTAGGTATATTTGCTGTATTTTAAAAAATTAAAATTGAGATATTTCAACATACTTTCTCATATCTCTTACTTACATTATTTGACTTGAATATAAATAAAAGAATTATTATCAATAATGCATTTTAAAAGCAACAACCAAACGGCATATGTAAGAGTCAAATTGGTTCCAAATAATGTTTTATAAAAGCAAACTTGATATTAAAGGGTAATTTTTAAGTGCCTGATAAAAAAAATAGAAGGTTAACAGGAATCAAAAATATAAAAATAATTTTGCTTTTCATGGAATTGTTAAGCAGAAATGACACAATGGCAAAGAATAGAATGGAATGACACGAACAAAAAAATATGTGAAAAATACTAGTTAAAAAAAGAACTTTTAATGCAAAGGAGAGCGAAAATGAGATTATCAAAAGTAACACAAAACGCACAGAGGTAATGTGAAAATTAACATTAACTACCAAAGTTATAAATGATTTCATTCACATTTTCTGCAACAAGCAGGTTTACAAATAGATTTTCATCACAATCAATGAAACTATCATAGATGAATTTTGTAAAAACTCCTCATATCTTTCTAATGTTTGTTTATCAAATCTGTCGACCTCGGAAGCCATAGATATCCCGATTTCGTCAGAAAAAAATGAAGCCATAATTACCATTACATAATACCAGACGTTAAGCCTAAAGTAATTTGACATTTCTTCACTCTGAACCCATATTTACGTGCCGAAAGAACAAGTTGGAGATGATTCGATAAGATATCTTCTAAAACTAGACCACCATTTCTGCTTTTCATTTGACTGGATATAATGTGAGGTCCTCCAAATCAGTTCCATCGGAATATTAGCGGATAATCTTACCTTGTATGCTTGAAATACTATGAAAGGGGATTATCACCTCCGTTGATGAGAATTGTGAGTCTTAATCTTATCCGGAAATGTGAGTAGGGGATTATCCGGTAGCGCATAATCAGCTCTGTTTCCGGTTCTATATTTCTTTATAAAATCTGTCATGCCAGTTTTCTGTACCATTTTTCAAACAGAAATTTTTAGAACTCTTTGAATATTTACTAATAACATTTACCAATTTATAAATGATGTTATAAAGACATATGCTATTGAAAGAAAAAGAGTTGTTTTAAGTCGAAAATTATCTCTATTTGTGCTTAAAAACTTCATTTTAAATATTTTATTATTTTGTATTAGAATTTTATGACAAAATTCCAAGTGGGCATATAGCTGATATGTTCACATTTGTACGTAGAGTGGTGTTTAATCGATTCTCTTTAATATGCTTTTATACTTATGAAAATGTATATTTGGAATCTATGTCTTTAATACTAATCAAAGCATTAAAAATACATTATAATATATATTTTAATTATTAATTCCAAAAAATCAAAATCGTATTTTAAAATATGTTTTTAATAATAGCAATTGCATTATATATATAATGATTTGATACATTCAATACTCTGTTTTAGAAATTATGTTTCTCGCGTTTTAATGCTACCTATTATAAATAAATTATATGTCAAAGAAAATTCCTTCTTAATAAATAACTAATTTGTAATTAAATTGCATCCCTAGAAAATGCCTGAAACTTTAATTCGTCGTCTTACGCTTGATATCTTTAACAGCATAGTCATTTGGAGACATTTCGTAATTTATTATGAATCGGGGTTTTGATGTTCCTCTTTAGCGGTACATTTCATGCAGGTGCAATATCTGAATTTTCAAATAGACAAAGAGTATCAATTCATATTTCAATTTATTTTGGCCTGAATTTATTTCGTTTACTGGATGCTATACATTGCAACATTTAATTAAATTAAAATCAGATTTATATCATAATTTGCGACTATATATTTAATCCCTTCCCTTAAAAATTTTTTGAAAAAAATCATCATATATTTTTATTTTATTATCAAACAAAAGGAAACGAAATAAATCAAAATATGTATTCTTTAAGTCAAATTTTTAATTTTTTATTCGTGTAAAAGCATTTAGTTTTAATATTAGTTTACTATCCCGAGTTATTTAGGGCGAATAAAAAAAAATTAAATATTAGTCTTTGTATGACAGTTTTTTAAACAAGGGACAACACAAAGTGATACTCGACTTCTGTACAATGGTATCTGGTCTCTTTTTTTTTGCTGATTTACCTATGGAATATCTTTTACCGGAGCACAGAGTAGACTGTCTCGTCGGATTAGATTTTTCTTTTCAGTAGCAGGAATCACAATCTGAAAAATATCGCTTTCGTTATCTGGCATCATCGCCATTATTTTGCTTTTCTTCAACGCAACTATCCTTCTTTTATACACGATTAATCTACATGGAAATGTATACTATACAATAGGGAAAACACGAGACCAGTGCCGCATGCTCACTTTTAGCTATCTAGCCCGATGATTTGCACTTCTACATGAAGGCTGGATAAAGTGTTGTCAAAAAAATTTGAACTCATCATCTTTGACGATCCTCCATACTTTAGATTTCTCTGAGTTCGAAAAATACATTTTTGGAAAATGTCTGTTTACTTGTCGTCCATTACGGATAAAGATAACCCAAAAAAGCTTCGAGCTAAACAGATGTATTTATGTAATTTGGTGTGTAATCTTCATTCAAAATTTATAGATATATATCAAATTTTGAGCACAATCTACTAAGAGGAGGTCAGTCTATACGACTCATCTAATATAAGTTAATGCGGTGTGTGTGTGTGTGTGTGTGAGAGAGAGAGAGAGAGAGAGAGTTAAAATGTTTAGAATTTTAGCTTGTTTTTGTTGCTTGTGGCTCTTCGAACGGGGGCTATGCATTTTTTAAAATGTTTCCTATCTTTTGCTTTCATAAATGCTCTTCATCAAAAACATGAAATGTTCTTCTTTCTAAGAGCAAAGGCATGTAGTGTAGATAAAAATTAGAAGGAACAGGGAAAAAACTAAAAGTGTATAAATCGTTTGAAGGAATTTGAAAATTTTCCCCCGAGATACCTTTCTTAAAGATAATTAAAAAAATAGACAATAAAATCAAACTGACTTTAAATATTTCAAGAAATTATTTTAATTATCTCATTGCTTTTTGGATTTCTTACTGTAAATATTGAATAGATATTCTACTTTGCTCTTTTATCGAATTTGCAAGCAGAAATAAAACCTCTTGAAAAGAAATCTTGAAATATAGTTTTTTTTAAGTATTTGGAGAGAGTTTGTGTGAGACAGAAGTTAAAGAATCCTGATTCATATAGTGAACTACTCAATGAATTCTCTTACCAAGATCAAAAAGAGAAAATTCGATTAGAATAACAAAGTGGTTAAATCAAATAAATTTTTTTCAAATTAATTCTAGTTTTATATTTTTTTTATTTAAGAAATGTTACGCTTCTATAAGGACAATGCTGTTATTTACTTGAATAAATTCTAGTTTTGTCTTTTATTTTTTTAAATAAAATTTAAATATTTTAAAGAATTATTGAAGTGATACAGATTATTATCTTTTTCATTAAATTTTTTTATTTCCTTTTTGCCAAAAGTTTCCTATTTTAAGTACAATAAATATAATAGGTCAACCCTATTAAATATTGTTGTTGTGTCAAGTTGTCATTATGTTGATTTGTTCAAAGTTTTTTTTTAAATCTCATGCGTGATAGCTACTATAAGATAAGTCCGCTAAATACAGTTGTGGAAAAAACAATTATGTCTCATGATTTTTTCAATCATCAGATAACTTGTCTCGGCTAATTAAAATTTACATTTTCTTAATGAACGGTGCATCATCAAAGCCCCAATTATAACTCATCACCTAATTTAACAATTAGCACTTCCTTTCTTGGAGATACGCCTTTCAACGAAAGATTGCGGGAAATGACACAACATCTTCATTTATCTTCACTTTGCTTATTTTAACGTGTGAATGGTTGTGTCTGACTTTGATATGAGTCATATTACTGACTCTCCGTACCGTCTGAAGGCACTTGGAACTAAATAATGAATGACTGTACCGCCACTACAGCAACACTGGCTGGGATAGTAGTTGAGTCCTAAAAGCCATCGCCAGGCATGGTACAACACTCCCCGTAGGAAGTACGTCCTGTTCTCGAAGGGAGGAGCTAGATCCGCCACCTTTATTGTATACACCGAGTAGGCGAGATCCAACCACCACGCCGGAAGCACCTCATCCCGATTACGAGGTGTCCCCTGGTGTCTTTACTATGATATATATAATATTAATCTCCACACCACCATGCCGAGAATTTTTAAATGTATAAATTGGCTTCAGTTCAAACTCCTTTTTATTTTTCTGTAAAATAAGTATAAAGAGAAAGTATACGAATGGGGGAAAAATCAAACCTGAGGTATTTGATTATACTTCATTTTTTAATTTAAAACATTTTTTAGAATTATGGTTCTCTGCTTGTATACAAGTGAAAACGTTTATGAGAAGCATAAATAAATTACACGAATGAAATTGGATACACTTTTCAATAGAATACTAAGACGGACACGCACACACACACACACACACACATATATATATATATATAGAATACTCCATGCACGTGTGTATGTGTATGAGTGCACAATTCCAACAATGTAGTAAATTAAATGGGCGTAGTTTAGCATGGGATTCTTATAACAAAACTGCAGACCTGTGCATAATTTTGGCATAACCCCTTTAACTGGTAGTTAGATTGCCTATCAATGTGCAGGCTATTATAACTGAAAAATAAATTACGCTAGATAAATAAAATTAGGTATGGAGTCTTCATGAGAAAAAATGCATATTGTAGCAACTGCGTTTCTGTATCTTCTCTTTTGGATAATAGATGGCGATGTCTGATTAGGCACGCATCTCATAGTGCCTTGCGATTGTAATTGTAAGAAGATGAGATGCTGTTCTGTTAAAGTGTGCGTGCGTTAATATTATGTCTAGTCTTTCTTGTTTGTGTTTGCTTTGTGTGAAAAGTGATTAAAGATACGTCCTCTTGCTTCCACGTCACATATAAAGATCTTCATTCCACCTCAATAGTTTATTCGATTCAATAGGTTACAAAATCAAATACATATTACCCTTCATTATTTAAATACTCAAAGGAGCTGAAGGAAGGATATTCCATCTTACTTAAACTCAATATTTGTAATAATAAACTGCGAAAATTAATAAATTGTAAACTCGCATTTGAAAAAATATTGCAATATGCAAAGGATAATTCTCTTAAGGACACGATAAATCTAAAAATATTTATTTAAAAATACACACAAAAAATGTTTTTATAAACACATTTATTTTTATGACCGTACCAAAATCCATTAACTATTTTGTTATGAATATTTCTATTCCATTTCTATACCCATAAGAGTTGAATTTACAAACCCAAATTAGCTTTCATTAGAAATGAGCATTAACAGAAAAATTATTATCCATCACCCTTACCGAACATTAACGTCAAAGCGTTTCGCAAAATTCTTTAATTTGTTACACAAAATTACATACAACTCGTTCCTTTCAAGCATTTCTGGAAAAAGAAAAAAAAAAACATGAAAAGAGGGAAACAGTTGCTGCCGCATCGAATAAATAAATAACTATTCTGTCAGGTGCAAACAATTAAACTCTCCCAAACTTTTCTCCTTCCGTAATGGAAGTTTATGACCCTTGAATTGTGACCAGACACCGGCGAGAGGTCCACGTGACCAGTGGAACAGAGAGAAAAAAAAAGTTCTTTTCACGGGTTGCTCTCATGTAAAATGGAAAGAGAGAGAGAGGTCGTTGCAGAAACAACGCATTATCGCTTTTCATATCATCATAAAATATTTATAAAGGTGGGAGGTGGAAATGAAGAAAAATCGATGGCAAAATAGGAATTCCGAAAGAAAAGTCCCTGTGCTGTTTATCATGAGGTCTTTTGCATTCCAGGTGCAACTATGATTAATTTTCTATGTGGTATTTGAAGCTGGAGTGGCGGTGAAATAACCGTGGAATTGTGGGTGAGGTCTTATTGAATATTTTTCTCAATGGATATCTGTATATTTGAGGATTTTTACTACACTGAAATTTGAAACTTCAAGGGATTTTTAGGTAATATGTCTTATAACCCATAAAAACGACTTTTTTAACATTATTTCCGGAAATGATCTTTGAATCTTCATTTAATCATAATGTCTGTAGCTCCAAATCGCACCACCATAACAGGTTTCTAAATATAACATTCTGTGAAGAGTTTTTAAGGTAAAATGTCTTATAACCCATTACAATTTCATTTGAGACAGTATTTCAGGAAATGATCTTTGAGGCGTCCCGTGTTCGAGTCCCGGTTCAGGTATGGTTGTTCTGTGTTCTGTCTGTGAGATGTATGAAGTTGCCCCCCTGTAAAAAGGGATTGTGCAAGCGAATGTGTGTGTCACCTTCATTTGAGCTAGAAGTCAGACTTCTGCCCTCTGGATGCTCCGGGTCTTTATTCTCAGAAGCTACTGCACCCCCTTTCTGCGGAAACACGGAAACGACATCATCATCATCAAATGATCTTTGAATCTTCATTCAGTCATAATCTCTGGTGCCCCAAATCGCACCACCTTAATAGGTTTCTAAATATAACACTTTTTCCATGTTATCTTACCAATAAAATAAATTTTATAATCATAAAATTTACTTTATTGATATGATAGCATGAATATATTTGAATTATAATAAAATTTATTTTATGATGATTAAAATAAATTTTATTACATTTAACGCCGGGGACATAAATGTTGTATAGAGGATAAAATTCTCGTCCGAGTTTGTAAATTGACTATCCAATTGAAAGAGAGTTGTAAATGGAAGGGAAGTTGAAATTTTTATTTATCCATAAAACAGTGATCAAAACTGTGGAAAGTTTGAAGAAAGATTACATTTATGAGATTTAATGGATAATTATAATAGTAATATTAAGCGAAATGTCATGAGATTATACATCAAATTCAAGATAATTTAACTTAGAATTTAGAACATTTCTAGTATTGGATATTTGTAGAGATCAGCAGTTATAAAAAAGAAAAATTAAATATAAGAACAAGAGCATATGCAAAAAATCTTACTTTTGACTGTTAATAGTTAACAAATAATTAATTATTATAATAATAAAATGCTGCAACATTGATTATGAATCGACGCTTTTAGGATTAAGAGTTATTAGAACAGTCGCTCCGTTTTTTCAGCCCTCTTTTTCTTTCCCCTATAAGAAGCTTATAAGTTATTGTTGCCACAGATTATCCCGTTGTAAAGCAACAACACTAGGGATGTTTTGGGATGGACCTCGTAATTTTGAACCTCGGTCAGATGACGATGAGGACAGCTTAGCTGGCACCCCGTCTCTTCTGATCACCACATCACACCAGCGGGAGGACATTTGGCTGACGGATTTAATGGGCCATTTTGCGGGGCGGACTTCATTCAAGCATTTTTATTCACTGATTGTAATTTATACCTTAATCAGAAAGCGATAACCTCTGAACCAGTACCCCCAGTGGTATTATTCTCGACGTAGAGGCCTGTGTGATCACGGACAGATTTATACGTGCATCAGTCATCACCACACACGGGGAATCTTCGGCTGACTGTTTTGAACTCACAATCTAACCGACACGAGTGCAACGCCCTACCAAACAGGTTATCCGGGCCTATAAGTTAATATGAAACTCAAATACAATAATTACAAAACGAAAAGAGTTGGGAAATGGATTGATGAAAAGAAATGGATTAAATTTGGTACAAAAATATAAATTGCATTTGTAACTCTATCAATCGGCTATACGAAAAAGAAGTCGAAAATATATATTCTAGTGTTTGCTTATTCTCTGCATCCCAGAGATTAACCGTCAATAATCGAACTGTTTCGTAACTATTTTTCAATGGAATTCGATTCATAATGCATCAGTACGTTTTTCTGAATTCAAGAAAGCTTCAGAGAGACTGATTTCTACTGGTTTTATATCTGGTGACGGCATTTAGTTTGTTGCTTTTTATTGAGATGTTTCTCTAAAGGAATATATTCTTTTTTTAAAAAAATAACTTCTTAAATATTCATATTCCAAGAGAGATTTCAAACGCATTTTCCCCGTATTTATTGTTTTTCTTTTAACACGAAAGATGGAAGAAAGCATTCACATGAATCAACAAATGCCCACTGCAAAACATTATTTTATCCATTTATTCTTAATTATTATTTCTTGATACTATTCTTGAAAATAATTTCCTCTCCTGTGAGACAACAAAAATATTTTATATTTCCCCTCCGAGTCAAGTTTTCACCCTCGGGGTAAGCTGAATCGGAAAGAAGAAAGGGGGGGGGGGTTGAAGTTTGAAGTAAGGAGTATTTGAAGTGTGTTTATTTATAACGATGAAACAAACACAAACATCATATATTTCACTATAGCATTCTTTTGCCTCTCATTCGCTTGGTGGAAATGGCTACCATTGTTTTTTTTATTCATTTAATAAAATGATTTTTTGTTTTGTTTTATATGCGAATACATCACTATTTTTAACTTATTTGAATTGTGAGACACAAATTCAAACTAAAAACGAAATATATCTTATATAACGAAATATATATTAGACAAACTTTCGAATAAAAGAAGACACTCTTACTTTTATTAACGTAGAGATGAGCATTTATGAACGCATAAACTATAGCAACCGATTACATCTTCGGTATATTAGATATGAAACAGCATACTTTTTTTCCGATAGAGGCTATATGGGCCAAAATGGAATTTTTGTGAGGAAGGAAATTTAATTAACATTAATTATGCAATCAACTTAATTAAATGTATTTAATTAGTTTAAAATTATTAAATACAATAAATGTCCATGCAAAGGATAATAAAGCGCTTAGAAATCAAACTGTATTAACATTTATATTAAAAAAGAATTTCTGATTAGGCAAAGAAAGAAAGCCAGGATAACTTAAACGAAGCCATAGATTGTGGCAATAGACGAAGGCAAATGTATCATGTGCAAGAGGACTGATTTTTTTTTATGTCTACCTCATTTGCAAATGGAAAAAATTTCCCCTTCATTTCTTACTATTCTACATGAGTCACTTGTTTTTGTATTGCACTATTTTTTTTTTCTTTTCTTGTTGCTACCATGTCCTCCGATGAAAATTTTTAGCTCCAAATCATGTTTTAGCAAATAATGGAAAGATTAAAATACACACAAGATCTTGTCACTACCTATAATTAGGAAATTATTCCTGGAATAAAATGTGTTAAAAAAGTGACTTTCTATTTTGAATTTTGATTCATTAATTCATTAGAGAAAGAGAAGCGAACGATGATTTTTCAGAAAATATTAGTCAATTTTGATTGAAACTATTGATTTGTACACTATTTATAATGGGCATTTCCTCTTAAAATGTTTCCAATGTTCACCAAGACGTTGTTTTGATCCAAATATTTCCTTGTGCTTTTCATATAATAAACCTGTGGAAACAGCTATTTTTTTAAAGTATATTTATAATTATTCACTATTGGAATAATTTAAAAGCATCCAAATTAACTAATACAGATTATAGTAGTGAAATGATTTCATAAATGTAGTAATTCATCTAGAGAATAAATCAATCAGTAAACAGCTTAGTTTTTTTTTTTAATTTTTTATTTAGAATTATAAGATCTATGAACTTTTATTTCATACATTTTATTTCTTTATTCGTTTTTTCCTTTTAAGACAAAATCTGAAAATTAAAATTATCAGTAATTTTATTTATAAAACAATATAAATATGCAATATTTTAATTATTCTAATCACGAATGAAAATTAAATAAAAATCGAGATGAGATATGAAATCGTCTTTGAGAAGTGAGACATGATTTTAAAAAAATGCGAAAAAAAAGTTTTTAAAATATACCCTTTTATTGTTAATAAAAAGTAGTTTTCTTATTATATAGTAATCTAATCTAATTTTTATTAATAAGAATTTCATAAAATCTTTAAATCAATTTGTTCTAAGATTCATCAACAGATGGCGCCTCTACATAAATTCAAATTTTCATTAAATTAGTCAATTAAATGATAATAATAGAACATTGAATATATTAAAATAATGTTTTGCCAGAAAAAAAGAGCAAAACATTTCATAATTTTAATATTTTCACGAAGCGAAAGAATATTCGATTACAAATTCCAAACAAGTCCAATAAAAATGAGCAAGTTCCACTCCATTCCATTTTCCATATCATGTCATTTCGATGAAAGTATGTGTTGCATTATTACGTGACCTCTCTGAAATCTATGAAAGACACCTTCTTGATCACTAATGGAACTTTATCATCCAATAGAATCTGTTTTCACATCACAAGCAACAACCTGTGAAACCAAATAAATAGGAAAAAAAGGTCCTAGTTCTCTTATATAAAGTAGAGAGCCCATAATAGAAGCTTGCATGATATCTTTTTCATATCATCATTAAATATTTATAAAGGAGGGAAAAGGACCTAAATAGAAAATGAAGAAAAATCGATGAAAAATGGGAAATGAGTCCGTGAAATTCTCGTCTAAAAAATCTCCTTTCAGATCTTTTCTATTCGATCTTTTGCATGCAAATATAAGGTGTGACGATTTCTGCTTCCTAGTTTAGAAGTTGATGGAAGGATGGTGAATAGTTGAGTGAGCTTTCTTTTAAATATACTTTTAAAAATAATAATAAAAATGTACTTTTAAAAAATAGGAATAAAAATATACTTTTAAAAATAATAATAAAAATATACTTTTAAAAATAATAATTAAAATATACTTTTAAAAATAATAATAAAAATATACTTTTAAAATTAATTATAAAAATATACTTTTAAAAATAATAATAAAAATATATTTTTTAAAATAAAAATAAAAATATACTTTTAAAAATAATGAAAAATATACTTTTAAAAATAATAAAAAAATATACTTTTAAATATACTTTTAAAAATAATAAAAAAAATATACTTTTAAATATACTTTTAAAAATAATAATAAAAGTATACTTTTAAATATAAATATACTTTTTCTTTTAAATATATATCGATAGATCTCTGTGAAATATTTTGTTTAATGGATTTTGTTTCATATTGAATCGAAATTAGTGATTAAATTCTTTCTACCCATTCTTTTTCAGTAGGCATATCTCCTTTTTTTATGCGTCCGAATCAGATGTGTCTTTAGCAATCTGATAGCAATTAGTAAAAATGCAAGCAGAACATACATAAAATATATTTTGTCTTATATTAATGTAGGAAAATAATTAAGTTAATTAATTTATTAAATGTCTTAATTGATTTAATTCTTGTTTTAATTAATTTAATTAACCGTTTTAATTAATTTCATTGTTTAATGTCTTAGTTATAAAATTAATTTATTAAATGTCTTTAATGTAGAAGAAATAATTTTGTACACAGAAAATTTATATCAATTATCATCCATGAGACTGAGATTCATTTAGTACATATTTATGAGAAATTATGGTATAAAATTCAATAGATTTATTTATTGAATGATATCTTTGATTATCTATATAACAAATAAGCAGAAAGTGTTATATTAGAGAAATTTTTTTAAAGTGTATTATTGATTCAATGCATGATTGCTAATTAAATTGTCACACTCTTTGTTGAGAGTAAAAAAAAATAAGAAAAATGTGCGCTTTGAAGTTTTATGTAAAAAAAAGACACCGAATATATATTTCTTATTTGAAAAGAAGCATAAGAAATACTTTATTAGCTATTTCTTGAGAAGTAATGAAATCAATCTAAGACAGTCAGAGTCGTCTTTATTATATTTTGAGAGAAGTGGATCAAAATTATTTTTTAAGATATGAATTGATTGAATTTATCATAAATATATTAATTTTTTTATTAAAGTGTGATATGTCTTTTTTTTAGATTATAATTGCAAATTATCGTCCAAGAATGATAAAAATACGAAATGATAGATGGTTCTTAGTTAGAAATTTCAAAACATTATTCAATAGTTTCTCTCTTGAATTATATTTTTGATGGAAATAGAACTAAATCTACAGATACAATCAGATGTCAGTGTATTAAAATAATATGCAACCATCTCTTGAAAATCTTAGGTACGAAGCTTATAAAATTCAAAAACATAAAAAAATATGATTATAATAGCTAACATTGTAGCTCCCACATGATTCAGAAATTTTAATTCAAAAATCGTCAATCAATAAATATCGATTTTCTAGATTGGATTAAGTGATGGATAAAAATATACGAATTCTTCCAGAATAAAACCATAAAAGTCAGTGAAACAGCTGAATTTGACTTAAAAGAATGATATTTTAATGTGTTGTGACATATGGCACTTTACAAGTCCACTGACTCTCGATTTAAGCAGTAAGCATTTCCTGTTTTTCCAGTAGCGACAACTAGGGCCAATAATAGGACCTTGCAGCCTCATGCATCACATTCGCTTGCACAACCCTTTTTTACTGGGTGGGCAGTCGCTTCACGAATAGAACACTGAAGAACAGCCATGCCAGAACCGGAACTAACTTCATAACTTAATACGTTATCAACAAATTTCTTCTCTCACTAAAGAAACATCATTTTTTACCCTAGTTTCCATTTATCGGAATGCTTAATAATCCGAATCGGTTTCAGTCACATTCAATTCAGGTAATAGAAGATCTGCTTTGCCGGATTAATGGCATTTTTGTTTTCATATTCCATCCATCTTTCATGTGACAATTCACCGAAAATTTCCTATCGTCTTAAAACAAAAGACTGGAGATAATTTGAAAGTCATAATTAAATATCGTATTTATTTCAGTTTAATTGCGTAATTTCTCCAGTAAGCAGATTGCTAAGAGAGGCGGGGACTTATTTGTCTACACTAATAACAAGGATGAGTGAGTGTGTGTCTGTATTTGTTGGTGCTCTGAGAAATTAGGCTGTTTGACTTCCAAACATAAATGTACTTTGGAAAAAGAAAATTTCATTTAAAAATGATTTTCTTAAACTTTTAATTAGTTAGTATTTTAATTATATATAGAATTTAGATATTTTCTTCCAAATTTCTGGAAATATTGCAGTACAAAACCAATTTTAATATTGTTTTTAAAAAATGATATCTTCAATCATGTCTATTTTCTATTTTTAATTAATTTTAAGAACTATTTTAAGTATAATTTACAGCAAAATGTTTTTCATTTAGAAATGATTTTCTTAAACTTTTAATTAGTTATTATATTTATATATGCAATTTTGATATTTTTCTTCATAATTTCTGGAAATATTGCAACACAAAACCGATTTTAACACTGTTTTAAAAAAATTGATACATCTTCAAAGATGCCTATTTTTCTATTTTTAATTAATTTTAAGAAATATTTTATGATTTACAGCAATATTTTTCATGGTTGAAAAAAAGCTCTAACCTTTAAAATTTTTCTAATAATATTTTGTCTTTTCCATTCATTTTTCTTTTTCCATCTTAAATGAATTTTAGTACAAGGTGTGCTCGGTAAAATTTTTGATATTTGTAATACCAACAGCCGAGATTTATATTCAAAATCAAACTTTGAATAAATATTGTTTCTCTTTTTTGTGTTATAATTGGATGTGTAAAGATGTAGATACAAAATCATCATTGAGCGTAACAGTACGAGATTTCTAAAATAATATATGTCTATTAAGAAAAGTCTTCAAATATTTAACTACGGAAACCATAAAAACCAAGTTACACAAAATATTTAACTAACATTTTTTCAATCATTTATCTTCGAGAGTGTAGTCGCTAAAGGCGGCTAGTAATGAATTAAAAATATACAAATGCAGAAGAAATATCAACCCTAAATGCTATTTAATGCATTGCGATTTCTAAATTTACGTTTTTTTTTTCTCCTACTTAAACGAATTACCATCAGTTACGGATCTGTCAAATGTTCCTAACAACAATAATCTTCGAATTCAGTTATAATTTAACATTCAATTCTATTATTTTATTTTATTATTATTATACTATGATTATTATAATTATTATTTTATT
>JAPMOQ010031596.1:3169317-3194870 GCA_026543055.1 Argiope trifasciata
TTATTTTATTATTATTATACTATGATTATTATAATTATTATTTTATTATTATTATTATTATTTATTGTTATTATTTTTTACCATTATCCTTTGCTATAATACACCAACAAAAATAATTATTAATAAACCTACTCTATTGCAATAGTAATAGAATATTAATTTCTTGTCAGTTATGATTTTATTTTCTTCATCATATTCTTTTCTATTCATTTGCAGTATATTTTGTGTAGTGTTTTTCGTGATAGAGACACCTTTTTGAACGATAAAAATTTTAAATGAATTTTCTTTTGCTGCTTCCCAGATACTAACCCAATGTTTAATATACATTTTAATCTATGAATTTAATCTTTAAAAAATATATATCAGTTTCATTTCCTAATTATTTTTAATGATGAAACTTAAAATCACTATAAATTTGAAACTTATTTTTGCTTTTGCAAGTGAAAAAAAAAAAAAAAAAAAAACGATAGAAACGCATCTCATTGTAAAATTTCTGCAGTTTCCAGTCCCGTCTGTATTTGATCTTTAGATCCCATAATTAAAGAGCTCATATCAACATGCTTTCAGAATATAAACGAAATTGAGTACACTGTAAGGAAACACATTATTTCCCCCCGCTGGTTCTAGGTTCAGAATTTTGAGTAGGCAGTACATGACAAATAATACGTTAGCAGTAGTATAAAAATACGTTAGTAGAGCTGAAAATTGCATGACACGAACCGCGTTTACTATTTCAGTCATCGCAGCGTAAAAGAATTGCTTGGGAAATAAAGTGAAACCCCGATAGGTATAAAACTATTTCTGCTTGCTACTGCTTAGTCTAGCACAATTTATTTTATACAAGTCATGTTAAAATAATGTACACTCATTGTGAATTAATCTTACAAGAATTATTAAGAGCGCATAAGAAAATTTTATTCCTGCAGCAAATACAAATATAGAATACTCTATACAAATATATAACCGTCGATGGATTAATTTTAGAAAACTATTTGATTTCTTTCAAAATATAAAATAAAAAAAAGAAAACAAGAACATGAAAAATTGCTTTTTTTTTTTTGGCGCAATAGCCAAATTTGGCAACAAATATATTTATATATAGATATAAAAATTTTTAAATTTTAAACTTGTTCGAATCCGAAATCATTTTTAGTTTCGATTCCAATTTTCAGTTTCGTTTCCGTAATTAGTTTCGCTTTCGTTTTTGTTTCGTTTACATAGTTATATTAATTTAGATTTGTTTCCTAAATAGGTTTTATTTCATTTACTTTTCATTTTTGTGAACTATTTTTTGCTCAGTTCCGAATTAAATTTTAATTTCGATTTCGACTTAATTGGTATATATATATATATATAAACTAACAGACTGAAATAAAATCTTTGTAAATTTCCCGTTTTAAACAAAAAAACAAAACATCAATTAAGAAAAAAATATTTGAGCAATCTTGATAACATTGATAAAACAGGTATTGTACATAGTAAAAACAAGAATAAAATTTAATAGCATTTAGAAATTTTAAAATATTTGTTTGATGTTTTTTTACCCACCCCAGTCCTTGTAGGTTCAACAAAGTTGAATGAAGAAAGCGAAATATGTTGGGAATTAAAATTAGTGCATTCAGTTAAAACAAGTTTAACAGCAAAAAAAACACGACATGTGGGGCACTTCGGTGCTGCTTCACCGAAACGAAGATGATTATGTGTGTAGCTGGTATGCCCTATACGTAGGCGAGTCAATTTGATGTCAACCTCGCGTATTGGGAGAACAGAGCATAATCCAATAATTGGCTTGATGGAATGCAATTTATTTTCGGTTCTCAGATCCCACGTCAATTGCCAAGAAGAAAAAGTATGATTAGCCGAAATCTTAGCATCGCAATAAGGAAGTTCCCGAAACAAAAAAAATTCGTTGCTGATTTTGCCATTAAATCTGCCATTTCGTCAGCAATGTCAACATGACTCGGCATCCAACAGAAAATAATTTGAAAACCTTCATTTTGTAAAAGGACTAAATGGAAATAAAATTCTAACAGCAATCGGGTGCATCCGATTGTGATAGTGAGTTAGTGTCTTCAAAGCACTAATGCTATCGGTATAAATAATAAATTTGCGTTCAGTAGGTTCAGTTCAGTTCAGTTCAGTTATATTAACGTCCCGTTTATATAACTGACATTTTACACACTGACATTTTCTGGAGAGCATGGAAAATTGCCATCAGCTCAGCAGTAAAAACTGGACGGCAATTGTGTAGACCGTGGCCAAAACTCGCTTGAAAAATTAAACAAATTTGTGATTTTATTTATGATCTATGATTTTAGTCTCGCTTGAAAAATTAAAATCTTAAAAAAGTAGTGTCGTGGTGGGTGGCCTGGTGGTAAGACCTTGGCTTCGGAAGGGAGGGTTTCAAGTTCGTGACCTCATTTCATCTACTGACTATCCTGCGAGGGGTCTGTTGCAGATAAATCCCTAGGGGCTAAACATTCTGTAAATGGTGTGGTGCGAATTAGTAAAGGGGGTGTGTCATCCTTAAAAGCAAGTGTGTAAAGCAAGTGTCATCCTTATTATCATACCATGGTTCAAAATTACAACGTTCGTCGCCAAATAGTCTTAGTGTTGCTTTGAAACAATACATTCATATCAATGAACTGAACATAAAATACTTTAAAACCCCAGAGAGAATTGAACTTTTTAACATAATTTCTAATGATAGTGTTATTCCTCTTTCCCTGCATGTATAAAAATGTAGATTTTGGACAAAGTCTTGAACACCGCAAACGGTTAATTTATTTATTTATTCATTTTTTTGCACATGAACGTTTTGTTCTTCATAATATAATAAAGGAAACTAGAACAACAATTTGGATTCATTTTTTCAACTGATTAAAATAATCTTGTTCAAAATTATAAATTTGGCAAAAAGGATAGATAGAAAATTCACTTATTAAGGTCTTTGTATTTTTTGAATTATGTATGAAAGAATAAACCAACAAAATGTGAATTCTTTGTCATTCTGTTTTAATTACCTGAAGTTAAATAAAAAGTACGTTTTTACATGCACGTATTATAGATTTTTATTTACCTTCATTTGCTCTATTTCTGTAAAAACAAATTTTTTTTATTAATTTTGCATTCTTTTCTCAATGTGTTAATATTTTAAAATTTTGCTCAATTGTAAATTTTCAATGGAAATACACTATTCTAATTATTTTATGACTAATTATCAATTGATTAAACTTTGCTTACATACTTTTGTGGCACGACTTTTTTGATTAATTTGAGAAGAATACAATTTCAAAATTGCATAGTATTTATTGTTATCAGTTAAAGACTAAAAAAAGTAGATGGCGATTTAAGGTTTTAAAGAATACACTAATAAAAATCTTTCCAAAAATTTTGTATTATTTCTCAATTAATTAAGCAAATTTTCATGATTAAATTAAATTAAATTTATTTCGTAATTTATTTTAGGTTTTTCTTAACTTATTTGCTTCCTGATTAAAACAAAAGAATCTATAATAAATTATATAATAATCTATTATAAAGTAGTGATTTAGAAAATAATTAAAAGATAAAAAAAATTAAAAAGTAAAAATGAAATCTACGATCGCAAATTTCAAGATATAATGTGAGAATAATGTGTCATTATTTGTCTTAATTAATTCAAGTCATTAAAACGGTTTGAAACAATCACGAAGCTTCTCGATCGGTATCTATCAACCCTTCTCTTTATACATATATATGCTATTTCCAAATGATAAAATATTTACCTATAAATTCTGTAACGTATTAATTTATATGGAGTTGTTTTTTTTAAAAAAAAACAATATTTTTTCAAACGTAAACTGCTATTTTCTAATTTCTGAGATTCTAAAATTGTTTTATAATGGAATAATCTCAGCATAGGAGTTAAATCTATCAACGTTTCCCATTTTAGAATGAATGAGGTGATATTTATCACCGGGGGAAAGAGAAAATACTTTTATCAAAACTGTTATTAAACGCGATTGAAGTTTTTAAAATATATTATTAAAACTATTGCTTAATTTCCTTCGAAAAAAGTTACACTCCATGAAAATAACAGCTATAATATCATAGTTCTACGTCAGCCTTTTAAAAACGCATTTGCAATCAAAAATGCATACATAATAATAAAGTGATACTGGTTAAATCAAGTAAAAAAATATATGTATGCGATTAATAGACATTGCTGAATGTTGCCGTTTATGCCTTATTCATTGCCTATGCGATTTCAAACGTCAGTTATTTGTTGCCTTCAATTATTTTAAACTTCCGAACAAAAACAACATGATGTTCTTACATGACAAAATAAACAATTGGAATAAAAAATTAAAAGAAAAGGTTCAACGAATTTCTCTTTATGAAACAAACACATAAAAAAAACTGAGGACTTCGAAATTTCTCGCTATATTTCCATGTCGTGGCGCAGCCTCAACACCAAAAGAAACTCCCGAGTTCCAAATCCAGGGTCATTCTTCTCCCTTGATGGGAATGTACATAAAATGCATTCCTCTCAGCTATGAATTTTTGCATTTAAAGAAAAATCAACGCTTGCTGTATGCTCCTGGGAAGAAAAGAGGGGGTGTGGGGTGGATTTTATATCCGGAATTTAAATGACGGATCGTAAAATCGGGAATGTTTAATCTTTCATAAAAATTCAGCCTTTTTATCTTTTCCCATCATTTCTTCCATCTAAGCTTTAGGATGAACCAACAGCGGGGAAAGGAAAGTTCATTTTCATTTTTGATTCAGAAAAGCAAAAATGGGTCTTAGAAAAGGGGTAAGACGACATTTTAGTAATACAAACTCAAAATAATGGAATCGCATCTAATTATATTAGGTTTCTAATTTGGATAAGTTAAAGTATTTAATTATTTTGGGGTTGAATCTTATGAAAAATATTATAAAATATTTATATTTTTACTTAAAATGGTTCGAAAAAACAAAAAATATATATAATCCGGAGAAATAAAATTTTCGCTAAATTGGGTAGTTTTTTAAATAAATAAAACACCTTTAATATTCAAACCATTATGTTTTAACGAGTTAAGAAATGTGTACATGCACACCAATAGGAAGACAGAGAGACATAGTTAACCGTCTCACAGATTTGGTTCAAAATCTGATGCAGGTTTATGTTTCTAATGATTTTAATATCTATAGGATTTAATTCACGTAGTAAGTTATGTCGCCAACACACACTAGAATTCTTCGGCTGGCGGGTTCAATCTCACAACCTAACGGACAAGAGTCCAATGCCGTACCAACAGGCTATCCCGCTCTGCAAATAGTACTTAAAATGTGGTACTATAAATGAAAATACTATAAATTATGAAAACTAACATGAAATCTATACTTGTAATAAAGCTCAATGTGTATGTGTGTGTTGGCGCTCTACAGGCCAGACCGTTGGACCTACAGCTACCACATTTGGTACATGTATACCTTGGAGGTCGAGAATGTGCACCTCGGAGCCCTTTTACAGAATTTTAAATTAGAATTTGAATTAATTAAAAGTTAAGCGAAATTTCGATGTTTTTCCGCTATAACTTTCGAAAACATTATCGTACAAACATGATTTTTGCATCAATTTAAATTTCTAATGGTATCAGTGTTTTAATGTATAACTTAAGCTTCTATTTTTAACGAATTTTTAAAGAAAAATTTTAACCATGTTTTTTTTACCACGTGACTGGGTAAAATAAAAGAAATACAAAATGTGATATTTTCTAAAAAAATAAATGCAAAGCAAAAGATTCTACAATCGTTTGCAATATCTATATCATTAACTCAATAAATCTTCTTTACTTACGGTAAACCTGATTGAATTTAGACAGGATATGCATTGAAATCCCGACTTAATGGCATATTTCTATAATCGTTTACAATAATTGAAAATTTTAGAACGAATTACTCAAAGCGAACCAGCTGGTCGCCAAAGGCGGCAAGTAAAAAATAAGACAACCAAAAAAAGAGTTATTAATTAATTAAATTTAAATATTAATATGCGAAACAAATAAAATCGCACTAAAAATCGTTCGAACGAAACCTTAAGGAGGCCCACATCCATTTTAATTCATTCCATCTTCAATAAAGATGCGATAATTTGTCGCCGTCTCTACCTCGTTGGCTTCCTGATAGGTGGCCAAAGATCGCCAATTTATCATCGCTGCCGAATCTCCGATACAAACATAAATCATTCATTTAAAATCTCATTTTCTGCTCATTTTTTTTCCTTTCTCTTCTTTCTCGCTCTTTAATTTTGCCATTTTCGCGAAAGTTTTTATCTTGGTTTCCTCGGAAGCCATTCTAAAGTGCCACACACAATGTGCAATTCTTTTTTTTTTTAATTCTGCGTTTCCTTTTTGTTCATGGGGGTAGTCTTGTTACGCAAATATCGACAAAACAATCAAGTTCTCTCTCAAAAGAACAGCGATGGCTTCTTTCATTATTATTTTTTTTAAAAAAGGGCGTTCTTTAACAGTTTTGATGGAAATGGAGTTTTATATGATTTTTTTTTCATTGTTGTTATTAAACATATGTTAAATAAATTATTTTTAACGCGTTTTTTGGCGAGAGTACTAACCAAGGTCAATTTTTATTTTTAGGCTATATTCAGGTTTCATTTTCGAAATATGTTTTTGATGAAAATGTAATGATCACATTCAAAAAGAAGTGCTTAACGTTTTTGAAAGTATCGACACTTTTGGTCGTTTAATTATTAAGATATTTTTTACATGATCAGATCATTAGTTGGAGTTAAAAACTAACTAGCCACATGTAAATATAGAAAATCTGGTCAAATTTGTTTAACGATCTTCAACTTATCAGAAAGTAATTTGTGCCTATATTATACAGCTGATGATCAACATTAAATCTTCTTATGCCTCAAAGCAGCTTTTCCTAAAGTGTGGTACATAATCGACAACTTTTCCTAACCAGCTTGAAAATGCCAACGATAGTGGCGAAAATGTTGTCGGCAAATGAAATTCAACCAATCATGTGAAATTTTGAAGTGGCATCACAAAAGTGACGTCATCTTCATTGTCGTTTGCTGACGAAAAGTGCAGAAGTTCTTTCACTGTGTGATAAGGCCTTAATATAGTGCTTCCCAAAGTGTGGTACGCGTACCCCTTAGGGGTACAATAAGAGTTGGATGGGGGTATATCTGAGGCGAAAGTCAACCCCCGGAAGATCACGTGACTCTGTCCAAAAGGAAAGGAGACTCAATCATCTGTGGTACACTGTCCCTCCCCACGTGACCGAAATCGGAGAAACCTTTGATTTTTACCGCTGATGGGGTTAAGTGCCCTTCCCCCCGTCGCTTTGGCTTACTGGCTTACTAAAGTGCTTGAATGGAACTGCCTGTGTAGTCTTTGTTGCATCAGAATATGGTGGGGATAATTATTCTGTCGCCAAATTTATTATACATCGCCAACGTTTAGGAAAACATCTCGTAAATTAATCAATCGTAAAATTATTCGGTCCCCAAATTTAGGAAAAATTGTCAACTTCTAGGAAAATAGCCAAAAGAGTAGAATTTCATGTTACTCTCATGATCATTTTTTCCCTGGAAATTTATCTTTAGCTGTAAGGCAGCGTTTTCCAAACTTTTGACATATGTGTACCTCTTTTATAATACTTAATGTCACCCCTTCTATTCAGGGGTACTCAGGATAGCCTTTACAAGAGCAGAGGAGGGAGAAAATTTGTCATTATTTGCCTAAGCTGATTAATCGTTGAATTAATTAACAATTATGATTATAATGAATAATTATGAGCTACTTTAATTATGAATAATTTTAATTATCTTTTCTTATTATTTTATGTATGTCCCAAAAAAGAAAAAAGAAATATATTTTTAATTGTGATTAAAATATATACCTTTTTTGACGAGGGGTACTCAGGATAATGAAAATTATAGAAAGGGTACACGTATGTCAAAAGTTTGAGAAATACTGCCTTAGAGCTAAAGATAAATTTCCAAAACATATCTAAAGAGGCAAAAAGTGGTTATGATAGTAACATGAAATTCAACTGAATTGCCTATTTTCTTAAAAGTTGGTGATTTCTCCTACATTTCGCGATAGAACAATTTTACAATTAATTAATTTGCTGGGGTTTTTTTTCACTTTCTTGTATTCGAAGTATTCAAAAAGTAAGTACTGCAATCGTCAAAAAATTCGAACTGGAAATTTTGGCAGAATTCCAAGTTTTAGGCCTATTTAAATCCGAAAAACACATTTCTGAAATTATAAATTTTTCCTGTGAATATGATTGAAACAGACGGATTTTTCCTTGAAACAGACGGATGAAATTTGATAAGTGGTTTTTATAGCCAGTTTGTAGAATTCATCAAATTTTTTTATGAAATATATTCACAGGAAAACACCCTGATTCTCTGAGTGTTACCGAAAACGATACAAAGTTTAAAGAGTTTGATTTATAGAATTTGATACAGATTTACCATTGAAAGTATAGTTCCTTGCCAAATTTGGAACAAATCTGTTAATAAACTTGACCATCTGTTTTATTCATATAAACTCTATAATTTTTAAATGCATCAACTTAGATAAAGAAAAGTTAGCGCATAGTTTCAACAGCTACATTTTGAATTTTATTTAATTTTGAATTAATTCTATTCAAAAGTTGATTGTCCCTCGGTTTTATATGGGCATGCGATTTTTTAAGAGATTACAATACTTTTTGTGTATATTTTGTATGCATGGAAAAAAACAATATATCTTCTGAATTCATTATAATTCACATCCTTATTAATATGATATAAATATTATGTTTTTAAAGTAATATGAAGGCTATTTTGGAAATGACCACATTATTTCTAATCTTGCTCTGATGCTTGAATCCGTACCCCTCCCTTCCACCAGTTGCAGATGATATGATCCTAGACGACGGAAAAATCATGCACCAGACACACATACTTGATTAGTGGTAGAAAGAAGTTTCGAAATTGTAAACTTCCAATCATAAAGGCCCGACCTCAACAAGAACTGTTTATTGAAATATTCGCCTAAGAAAAAGAAAAATTAAATTAAAAAAATGAAATCTATGATCCTGAATTTCAAGTTCATGTGGAAACATTATTTGTCATCTAAGTCATCATTTCGCTTAATTTAATCTTAATTAATTTAATAAATCATTAACCTGCTCAAACCATTTTAAAACAATTACAAGACTTCTCTAACGATTTTTTGGTCTCTCTCTGTAGATATATATATATATATATATATATATATTTTCATTTTTTTTTCTAGCTGACAAACAAAAGTTTGGAGCTCGAATCAATTTTCAGATGTGAAAAAATAAGTTTTTTTTAAATATCGATGTATGCTTGTAATTGTTTCAAACCGGTTTAAACTGGTGAATGACTTAAATCAATTAAGACAATTCGTAAGAATTCCAGGGAATGAATAATTTCTAAATCCAGTTTTAACAGTTGGTGATAAATCTCCAAATGTATGCATTATTTTCCAATAACCTTTTTTTTTAAATTAATTCAAACCATTCCTGAACCAACAATCTTTATATATTAAAAAAATAGTATTTTAATTTGTTTGGTTTATTTTTTTAAAAAAAACTTTGAGCTAGTTAGGCAATAACACTGTGATTTCCAAGAGAAAATCCACAACATCAGATATATATAATTGAAAAGCTATACAGTGAAAGCCAACTTTTCAGCCAAATTTTAAAAAATGGGATAAATCGCAAATTTGTTGCCTGCGCATTTTTAGGCTTCAACAACTTGTTGCCTTCAAATCGCTTTAAAACCTCAAGCGGAATCAACATCATATTCCTTACAGGAAACCCATTTACTATTAAAAAGGTTATCATTTGCATTTAAAAAGGCAAAAGTATAAAAATTGAAACCAATATACTCTAAAATATATCATAATAATTAAATCTTTTATAATTGAAAAATAAATCATAATCAATTCATGAGAAAAATTGCTTTAGAGTTTTATTTTATTCTTAGCAAATTTCTCTGTACGCTTCATTGTTAAATTATTTTTAAAAATGACCATTTTACTGAGCAAACTTACGGTTATTTCATATCATAATTTTAATTAGCCGATAAAGATATTTATACGTTTCAAAGCAGTATAAAAACTAAGAAATTTAATATAATTCCAAGAAACCAAAATAAGTTTTAAAGGCAGACAGAAACCGTAAAAGTGCGTCTTGCATAAAAGCAAGAGCCTAACTTTTATTTTCTTCGTCTTCACTAGTTAAAACCTATAAAAATCTCTTCTGAAAAGCAACTTTTGTAAACGCCCTTTCGAATTTTCCAGTTCTAAGGCTTCTTTTATTAGTTGTATTTTATCCGAACACCGCACTATACCTCCTTTTCTGGTGATCACGTGACCATTTCCGGTTTGGTGTAAATAAATGGAGGTATAGTTGTTGTTGTTGCTGCTTATTTATTTATTTCAAAAGGGAGAGAAATGTTACGCAGCAATAAACAGATGTAATATACAGACGCAGCAATAACATAATGTAAACAGACGTACAAATTACAAAAAAAAAAAAAAAAAAAAAAAAACCATGGCTGTAAATAAAATTGACA
The DNA here is from genome assembly GCA_026543055.1 of Argiope trifasciata. NCBI lineage: Eukaryota > Metazoa > Arthropoda > Arachnida > Araneae > Araneidae > Argiope > Argiope trifasciata. The sequence continues at coordinate 3,179,921 of JAPMOQ010031596.1, forward strand.
ACAATAATAAAACTAAAATGCATAATATCCAGTTTAGTTTAATTAAACCAAGATCTATTTTTAATGGATTTAGACTGCTTTAGGACAAAGTTCGCAATTTTGCATCACAGGCAGACGACAAGGACGACACTGGAGCTAACGCCACATGCTATTGGAGAATTATAATTTCGAAATAGTCTATTGTCGTGGGATCTTAGGCGATTAATTACTGAAATAAAGTATTGGAAAATCTGATTTGTACCTTGAAAGCCTTTTTTTCTAATTTATTGCGATCAACTTTGAAACGGCACAACAATTTTAGCAATAACAACATTTACCAAATTTGACGTACTTAAGTTATTATAATATTGCATATTAACTCGAATGTAGCAAAATCGGCTTATCCCACGATGGGTTTTCATCCATTACAGAGGAGCGCATCCCGTTTTTTCCCCGTTTAACCATTGAAATTAATTATATAAATTAGACGTTTAGTTTACGCTTTGGTCAATAGATGTCGTTAATTGTCCACTAAATTAGGGCATTTGAAGGCACGTGGTATTACCGCTCAAACTTCACTTTTTTATCACAAAAATGGCTGCTAGAAAACATTCAGCGATTGTCTGCGAGTATATTTCTGATGACTTATAAGATTCTGAGAGCGATTTTAGTTTTGATAAAGATATAGATTTTTCAGACTGTTTTCTCATATAAAGATGATTCTGATTATTATTCAATAAACTTGCAAAGCGTTAGGCAGTGGTGCAAGATTGTTATGAAAAATATTCCTCCTCCTTATATTTTGTACATTTTACTTTCTTACATGTTGCAATAAATAGAAAATAACTGTAATTCAACTGAAATTTATTTATTTACTTTTTTATATTTTTGGTGATAACATCTGAAATTGGTTTTTCTGGCAATTTAGTTTCTCATGATAAAAATCTATATACATAATAATTTCTAGAAATAAAAAATGCATTTTTTAACTAACCAACATATATGATCTTAAAATATGCAAAAAACTATTTTGGTTTACAAATTGAGCAGTCAGAGGGTTAGGTTACTGTATTATCGCGTTTGCATGTTTGTGAAAGTACAAAACGACAGATTATCAACTCCTTGAAGCATTTGGTACTAAATTTGATGGATTATCGACGCTAAGTTTGTGAACAAAAATTTACCCATCTAGTTCTTTTTGTTCTATAACTACCGTATTTGCTTATATTCGGACAGGCAGACTTATACTGAAGATATTCTATCTAAAATTCGATATAAATCTACAAATTTGGTGTTAATACCGCATACTAAATTTTATCTATCTAATTCCTCGAATTTTCGAGTTATCGTGTTTAGAGGTAGATAAACGGACAAATTCGAAAAAAAAAATTTTTTTTTTGAACTCAAAAAGCATGAAATGTGAAGATTCGGATGTCTAGAATTCGAATTGTTTCATGATAACATTTTTTTTTTTTTTTTGCACATTTTGTACACGAAAAAATAAAAAGCAATGGTCAAAAAGGTAATAAATTGTGAGTATTTTCTTCAATGTGAAATTTCAAACAAAAATAAATAAATAAATAAAATAAAACCTCAAAAAATATCTGAAACAAATAGAACTGGAGCAAATCATGACCATTTTTCCTTTCAAGTAAAAAATAGAATTAAAACCTTTTATAAGGAACTCGAACCAAAATAAAACTAAATAAATAAAATAAAATCCTCAAAATAACAAAAGTTATCAAAAACAACAAGAATAGGATATACTGTGGTTAATGATGTGAAAAAAAAGAAAATTTGTTAAAAATATCTGTTTTTCAGATAAACGAATAGATTTTTTTAACCTCTTGCAAAAATACCTGAGGGTTTTGTATTTCTAAAAAAAGAGTAATTCTTTTTTAACAGATATTTATTTATTTATACCATTTAATTTGCACTAAAAATTATCTCTATATTTTCATCACATTTTACTTCAGGAATAATTTGTAACAAAGAAATAATAGACCTGAAATAGCATAGAAATGTAGAAAGTACAATGATATGGACATATATATATATGGACACGTTAAATCTTGAGATTTTGCCAACATTTTTTGGCACATGATAATAGGAAAAGTAAAAAACTGGGCTTCTAACCAACAGAAACTGTACAGTATAATTGTACGTTAGGTTAAATGTACATAAAAAAAATAATAAGCAATTTTTCATGAGAATTTTCGTTCTTTCTTCCTTTTTTTAGATAGAAAAAGATACTTAGGAAAGAAAGCTTTCTAGTTGAAATATATTTAACTCTCATTTTTCTTCGAAGAAATTTTTAGAATCTTTATGAAATATATTTCATTTTTGTACAAGCAACTGTTCGTAATCGGAATTTATTTAATAGTATGTTTCGGGCATCCAAAGTATCAAAGTTTTGGCCTAGTTTGAAAAATTAGCTGAAGGCACTTGACAAATAATAAATATAAAAAAAGAAAAAATGAGCACATTTCCACATTTTTTTGGCACTACCCTTTTTTTAAACTCATTTTATGCTCTTCATTTTTATTTTGTTTATAAAAAAATGGAAGATATTTCTAAAGAGAAAATACCATCATTTGTAAAATTGAATTGTTACAGCATTGAATTCAATAACCAAGAATCAGTTACTTCATGTATGGTAAAGAAATGGATTTTCCAATTCGGGTTTTGTAGCAGAGGACATGGAATTTGAGTTGAATGCTTAAAATAAAACTTTGAATATTTCTCAATATATTGAATATGAGTCTTTAAATATTGGCGTTTCCAATACAAACAAATATTTTAAATATGCTTTCATTTATATTAAACTTATAATGAAATAACTGTAAACTATAACATAACATCAAATTAAACTATAACATGAAAACATAAATTAAACTATAAATAACTAACAATAACTATAAGCAAAACTATAAATAACTTATAAACCAAACTATAAATAACTAACTAAAACTATAAACCAAACTATAAATAACTAACTAAAACTATAAAATAATTTATAAATAACTAACTAAAACTATAAACTAAACTATAAATATCTAACTATAAACTAAACTATAAATAACTAATTATAACTATAAACTAAACTATAAATAATAACATTAAACTATAACATGAAATAACTGTAAACATTTATATAAACTTATAATGATATATACATATGCTTATTTAAATATTTTTTTTTTGCTTTCTTTGTCCACCTTGTTGGCTTATTGCTTCTATTCTATTTTTTTCGTTTTAATAAAATCATTTGATTTGAATTAAATTTGGAAAATAAAATTTTATTTGTTATTTTCCCAAAAAGGATTCATTATGATTATTTTTTTAATTGAAAGTTTTTATTTCGAGCAATATTAAACTTAAATTTTGTTAAGTTTAATATTTACAAATAAATTACTTTTAATTTATCCCACTAAAAGGACTGTCAACAAAATAGACATTTGATTCTAAAACACAAATAATTTTAAACTTATTACAGGGCAATATCAAGAAAATAATGTTAACAATTCATTATAATAATAAACTTTATGATTTTATTTTTCTTCTGAAATATAGCTTTCAGGAACTTGCAGATTTCAACTGTGTAGAATAAAATAATTGATACTTATTATTTATTTTGGCGATGATAAATGGTGATATCTCTTTTTCATTCCCCACTGCTTTTAAAACAAAGGGAATTATTTTATGTAATATTGATGGAATACGATAGTTGCTTAACTATACAAATTATAAAGATGAATGTGTATGTGTTGTCAGTCTAACAAATCATTTTACTTGCAACAACAAAATTTGGCTCATGTATGTCCTGGAGGGCGTACTTTTAAAGTTCAATGAGATTTTTTAAAGTTTTTATTAGAATATTAAAGAATTAAAAATGAAATTGAAGGCTTCCTGTCATAACTTCTAAACGTCTTTTTTTAAAAAAAAATCTAAGCCTATTCAATATTTTATAAAAGTTGCCATTTCGATGACATTAATTTAGTAGTAGTACAATTTTTTCTTGAATTTTAACATTTTTTAAAAAATATTTGTTGCCCGATTTTCAAAAACAATAGATCACATTCCTTCCCTGAAATTCAAATAATTTTCATTGTTTCATTAAATATTTGATCAGTATTTTTTTTTCCTAGGTTGAAAGCTGAAATAGATGGTATTTTATTAACATGCATGTATTTATTCGACGAATAAAAAAAAGGGAAAGCCCAACGCCCTGAAAATTATCAAATAGATAAACTGCACATTTACATTTTATTAGAGTTTTGATATCATGGAGCTCTTTTGCATTAGAAAAGTTCATGTACATAGAGAATAGAAAATATAGAAGGTATTTAAAATAATACGGCTTCAATATTTGATAGAATCGTAGGCATGAAATATATAAATAATTTATCTGAATTTTAATAAAACCGATACTTCAGAGATCAACTCGGTGCAAAAGGTGACTAGCACTTAATATTTTTTAATGTATTTCTAATCAGAACTATTTATAACGCACTAATCACAATTATTTCTTAAGTTTACATAGTATGCCGCGTTTTGTGTTCAACTTCGTAGTATGAAATCGAGAATACATTTATTCACTATGTATAACTTCTTGATTTAATTCATTTGGATGCAAAATTGAATGTGTGCACCATTTTTATGTATTAATTAATGCATATTTTTATGTATTAATTAATGCATAATTTTATGTATTAATTGATGCATAATTTTTATGTATTAATTTATGTATTATTTTTATGCATTAAATTAATTCCACCTGTATTAAAATTTATTCATCGATAATATTATCTATATTCATCTATATTTATTATATTATATTTATTACTATTATTTTATCTATATTCATTATAATATATCTAATTATTAATCTATTGCATTTAGTGTAAGGTTAAGCGATAAAAAATAGGCAGTCAATCGGTCGACAAATTAGATCCAAAATCTCATGTTTTCTCTCAGATCCAGATAGATTTCATCTTCTTATTTTGAATTTCATCCAAAATTTGTAAGCGATCTGTTCTCATAAAAATTTATATTCACCTAACTTTCAATCTAGAGTATTCGCATATAGATAGAGAGAGAGTCCACATCATAATAGATTTATTACAAATCGTGTTATGGCTCACACAGCCAAACATGGAATTTTATTGATTGATTTATTTGTGACCAGTTTTATCGCAGATAAACGAACTTTCGCAGACGGATTTGAAACGTACTTGTTGAGAGAAAGTATAATCCATCGGCTCAAAAGTTTTAGCTCTTGCAGACAGACGGACTTAACTTTTTCAACTTCCGTAGAACTGGATTAAGGAACAGAACAGTATCTTAAGCAAGTTTTGGAGATCCTTTTCATTTTCACAACTTCCAAACAAAAGTATTTATTTGTGAGTTTTAGTTTGAGCAACAGAATAATTGTAATTTATTAACAAAAATTAATTAATTAAATTCGTTGTTTATTTTTCCTAATTACACATTGGTCAAAAATAATTAATTATATTTCTAATTATTATTATTATCTAATTATTAATTCTAATTTAAATCTATATTTTACACACAAGAATATTTAAAATTTGAAAGTAAATTTTAACAAAATGTTTTAAAATGCAATTTTTTAACAAAACCTACTATTCTATTACTAAAGCTGAAAAAGTTAATTAACTGGTTTAATTATTCTTCCGATCATGAAAACTATTTTACTAAATTAATCTATCAGCAAATTTGAAAACACGAAAAAAAATCTTAAGAATAATGTTTGAGATTTAAACGATGTGTTAATTTTATTTGAATAAATTTGAGCTTGCGATCCTTTTAGATTAAATAAATGCATTAAACTTAAAGATAAACTTGAAAATATCCTCCTCAAATACTGTCGCTTCAGGGCCCTAAAAACACAGGGCCTCTAGGCAATTGCCTGCTTTGTTATTGCATAGTTTGGCTTTTCCAGAGAAATTTAAAATAAGCAGGTACATCGAAATCTAAAAAACAATTTTTTTAGTCCTTCAGTGTTTTTTTATGCAATTCAAAACCAGTACATATGAATCAGAAGCCATGTTCTTCTTGAAACTTTCTGGCATATTCTCCAATAAGTCTTATCTCTTATAAGATTGTGGATTTTGGCTAAGGGGCTTTCATAGCATTCATGAACAATAGCTAAGAAACATTGCTCTTCTGAGTGAATCTAGTACTTTTATTGAATTCGTCGCGAAAATATGCATTCTAGATGCTTTGTTCTTTGACTGATTGACATCAAGGTTTGACATGAAATTGCAATTGCAATCACAAAATAAGAATTCATTGATTTGTGACATTGCGTTTATTCGCATGCGAAAAAGACCGACAGACTGCCAACCAAACTGTATCCAAACAACTCTTTGCGTTATTATTACTTTGCATTTATTTTGATAATGCGTCTTTTTGAAACCTTTTTGTGACCTGTTTACACCAAAATTCGTGAGAAAACTACAATTGTAGACAATATAAATTTTTTTATTGATTTAAATATTTGCGTTTATGAATTATTGCATTTGCATGCGTGAAAAATACAGACGAACCGTTTGATATTTTTGGTTCGAAATTTGAAGATGATGATGTCGTGTCCTTGTTTCCACGGAAAGGGGGTGCAGTAGCGTCTGAGGGTAAAGACCCCTGAGCCCCCAGAGGGCAGAAGTCTAACTTCTAGCTCATATGAAGATGACACACATATTCGCTTGCACAACCCCTTTTTACAGGGGAGCACATTCACGCATTTCACAGATAGAACACACAGAAGAACAACCACGCCCGAACCGGGACGCCCAGATCAAGAGGAAAACACGCTACTTCTAAGCCAGGATGCCGTCTTGAAACTTGATATTATATTTTAGATGATAAATCTAAGTATCAAATTTCATCTACTTAGCTTTGTTACATTTAGTAGCTATCTGTTCATTTGTACGTGAACAGCCAGACAAATAGATTTTAGATGTATTTTGTTCAAAAATTAATAGAAAAGTAGTTCTATTTACCAAGTTTCAACTGTTTAGATCAAAGCAGTATTCAGTTACCACTACGCAGACAAGTTTTAAAAATTCTATTTTTCAGATTCAGGGAGGTCTAAAACGAGAATATTCTTCAAATTTAAGTGCCAATTTTTTGACGATTGCTCTACTTCCTTTATTCTACATACGAGAAAAGCAAAATTCTAAAAATAACTGGAATTGTTGCGACGAAAAGAACTAAAATAAATACCCAGAGATTTCTTTTACTTCAACGAAAAAAAAATTATTTAGGTGAAAGCAATTATCTTAAGGAAATGAAATATACAAAAAATACTTATAAATATTTAGCTTTCTTTCATACTTGATTCATTTAAAATATTTTAATTGTTTAATACGTTCTAATTTAACTTATAATAATGTAGTATTCTTTAATATATTCTAATTTAGCTTAGAATAATAAAGCATTCTTTAATAGTATGTATTACTCTTTAATAATATAATAATATGCTTATACAGGGTGATCAGCGAATAAGCCCTGATTTCAAAATTAAGCATCTCTACAACAAAGATCGATAGAATGATGCGGTAAACTGTACGTTTATTAGCAAACCTGTAAAAATAGTGTACAAAAGTTAGAAAATTTAGCTACAAAACTCGTTAACAGATGCCGCTCTGCGCTGAAAACTCTTTAAAAAAAGTCTTAAAAATAAATAAATAAAGTGATGCGGTCTTTGCAATCAAAATACAATTTTTTCAAAATGTTCTCCGTTCGGAACAATGAGGTGGCGTAATCGAATAATGAAATTTGGCGTCACGCCTTACAGTGTCTCAACGGAAATGGAATCGCATGCAACACCCATCAGCGATTCAAGCTCACCTAGAGTGGCGGGATTGTTTCTACAGACACTGTCTTTCAATGCTCCCCACAGATAGAAGTCACAAGGAGTCAGATAGGGAGTCATTTTTCATTTTTGACGTCACACTGAAAGCGTCCATGGGCATTGTGATTAAAGCGCCATCTGTTAACGATTTTTGTAACTAAATTTTCTAAACTTTTGTACACTATATTTACAGTTTTGCTAATAAACGTACAATTTACCGCATAATTCTATCGATCTTTGTTGTAGAGATGCTTAATTTTGAAGTCAGGGCTTATTCGCTGATCGCCCTATATTAGCATTCTGCCGACGTCCTGGCTTAAGGATAGATCGTCTTGCCCGCGATCTGGACGTCCTGGGTTCGTGTCCTGGTTCAGGCATGGTTGCTCTTCCCTTCTGTTCTATCAGTGAGATGTGTAAATGAGCCCCACCCCCTTGCAAAAAGGGTTGTGCAAGCGAATGTGTGTGTCACCTTCATTTGAGCTAGAAGTTAAACATCTGCCTTCAGGCACTCAAGGGTCTTGACCCTCAGAAGCTATTGCATCCTCTTTCCGTGTTAACAGGGACACGACACCATCATATTAGCATTTTTTAATATTTAGCTTTCTTTAATACAGCTATTTTAATTCTTTAATGCTCATAAATATTTACTCTCTTAAAGAGCAATAACGTATTAGACGTCAGAGGATGTAGAAATTTCTTCCTTAAATGGTAAAATGATTCCATTGCAGAGAAGCCAAATAAATTCAGTTATACTTTGACTGGAAATAGATCGATCCAACGTATACCAGAAATAGACTCGTTATCGGACGGCAGTTCGTTAGCTTGCATGAGTGGAGCAGTAGGCCAAATATGATCAGCAGAGATCTGTTTTTATCCATAAAAGATCATCATATTGGCATTATGTGAATATAATAATGTCCAAGATAAAATATTTTCAGACAAAAAGGAGATGCTTGGGAAACTTAGAGTATTTTTAGAAATAGAATACATTTTTATGCAATTTGTGGCGTAACATATTAACTATGTAATTTCCAAAATATTTCTTTCTAAAAAAACTGTATTTTATTTCTAAATACTTTTTGTGAATAGTTAGAATATAAATGGGGGAGAGGGGGATTTTATAGATTTGTATATTTTTGATTATGCTTTTTAACATCACATGCTTATTTTACAGTTGTTCATTACTTACCCTTGATACGATGACCTTTGTTTCGAATCGTTTTTTGCAATCTCAAAAATCTGATATTTAAACTTAACCTTGATATGATGTCCTTTGTTTCGAATCTTTTTTTTTTTTTTTTTTTTTTTTTGCAATCTCAAAATCATACAAAAATTTGATATTAATTTATATAGAATTTTATGAAAACAATATTTTTGCAAACACAAACTGCTATTTTCTAATTTCTGAGATCATAAAACAGTTTCATAATGGATCAATCTTTAGTGTACTATTTGTAAGATATCGAGAAATTCTGATACCGCTGACGACTCCAAATCACTTAGATCAGTGTGGTAATGTAAATCGGTGTTAATCTTTCATTGATTTTTGTCTATGAATGAACGAGTGCTTAGTAACATTTAGACCTTAATAAGGATAAAATATTCATCTTCTAAACAATAACTGAAAAAAGTATTGAAGATCAGAAGAAGTTGATGAGAACTGGGAGTCCCGAGTTCGAGTCCTATTTCAGGCATGGTTGTTCTGTGTTCTATCGGTGAGATGTGAACATCTCACAGCCCTACCCTTTTAAAAAATGTTGTGCAAGCGAATGTGAAGCATGAAGTAGCTAAGTCATACTGATGGCCCTAGTTGGCGCTACTGAAAAAGCAATTGCTGACAGTAACTGACAAACCTCACTGATTATTTCGTCCAGCTTAATTACGGAATTGGGTTTAAATCTGATAGGCAACCACTATGGCGAGAACTATGACTGAGTTAGAGTTAAGAGATATCACCCATCACATAGCAAGGGTCCTCATAAGTGGGACGTCCGTCATCGATAGAAGGAAACCGACTTTCGCCATTTCCCTAGTAGCACACAAATATTGTATAATATTTTTGTGTATCTATATTCTCTACTATATATCTTCTATTTGTGTGTATCTATATACACTGAAGTGACAAAAGTATTGGGATGACTGTTAATATCGTGTCGGTCCTCCTTTTGCCCGGCGAAGTGCAACAACTCGACGTGTCATGGAGTCCAGAAGTCGTTGGAAGTCCTCTGCAGGAATATTGAGCCATGCTGTCTGTATAGACGTCCATAATTGTGAAAGTGGGGATGGTGCAGGAATTTGGGCATGAACGGACCTTTCGATGATGTCCCATAAATGCTCGATGAGATTCATATCGGGTGATCTAGGTGGCCAGATTATGCGTTGGAATTGTCCGGAATGTTCTTCAAACCAATCGCGAACATTTCTGGCCCGGTGACATGGCGCATTGTCATCCATAAAAATCCCATCGTTGTGTGGGTACGTGAAGTCTATGAATGGATGCAAGTGATCTGCAAGCAGCTAAACATAACCATTTCCAGACAATGATCGGTTCAGTTGCACCAGAGGACCGAGTCCATGCCATGTAAAAACAGCCCACACCATTATGCAACCACCACCAGCTTGAACAGTGCCTTGCTGACAGTTTGGGTCCACGGCTTCGTGGGGTCTACGCCACACTCGAACTCTATCATCAGCTCGTAACAACTGAAATCGTGGCTCATCTGACCACGCCACGTTTTCCAGTGGTCTAGGGACCAGTCGATATGCTCACGAGCCCACGAGAGTCGCTGTAGGCGATGTCGTGCTGTCAGTAAAGGCACTCGAGTCGGTCTTCTGCTGTCATAGCGCAAGGAAGACAAATTTCGCCGCACAGTCTTATCGGACACGACCCTCGTACGTCCCACATTGATTTCTGCAGTTATTTGACGAATTGTTGCGTGTCTATTAACATTGACCATTCTACACAGACGTCGGCGGTCTCGGTCGTTAAGTGCAGGTGGTCGCCCACTGCTCTGTCCATGATGCCTAAAATTTCATACTCTCGGCACACTCTTGATACTGTGGATCTCAGAATGTTGAATTCACTAACGATATCCGCAATGGAATGACCCATGCGTCTAGCTCCAAATAACATTCCACGTTCAAAGTATGTTAATTCTCGTCGTGTCTCCATAAATCACGAAAAACCTGTTCACATGAATAACTTGAACACAAATGAGAGCTCTGGAAAACGAACTGCGCATTTATACTTTTTCGCTGCGATACTACTGCCATCTGTATATTTTCATATTACTATCCCATGACTTTTGTCACTTCAGTGTATTGTACAATATTTGTGTGTATCTATATAGTATTATGTGTATCTGTATAGTATTATATTTATCTATATAGTATTGTGTATCTATATAGTATTATGTGTATCTATATAGTATCATCCGTATCTATATAGTATTGCGTGTATCTAAATTCCCAATATTGTTTAATATTGTAGAATATTGTTCAATATCGTATAATATCGTACAATATTGAGCAATATTGTGCGATAGGCTATGCTACCTGTGTTTTGTATTCACCAAGGTTACGAGAATCAACCCCCATTCTGGACGTCTTATCACTCTCAGTTCTAGGATGCTTCCAAAAAGGCAGATAAATAATTGGCAAAAGATAGAATTAACGCCGTTGAAATAGTCTTAAAATAAAACGAAGAGTAACTCTAAGGAACAAAAATAGTTCTCTCTCGTTGAATTAAAAATAAAAAGTGTAAATCTAAAAATAAAAATAATTTACTTTAGAAAAGTTTTTAAAAACTATAATTTTATTCTTTTTAGATCTAATCATCCAAGCTTAACAATCTGAAAACATTGTTTCTATGATATATTATTTTTCAATAATAAAATAAGTTTCAATAAATAATTTTTGGCTACATATATTCTTTTTAGTAAATATGTAGTAAATATTTCGTAACTTAATAAGAAACACGATCTAACTCATTTTTTTAAACTTTACAAGAGAAAACTTGTTACTTCACAGCAAACTTCAGACTTTATATCTTTTAGATATGATAAAAATTTAATTATATGCTGCAAAAAAAATCAATATTTTTTCTTCTTTCGTAAATTTAAGAAAACCAGATAAGTTTCGCATCTTCGTAGGTAATAATATCATGAAAGATATTTAATTTAAACCTTAGCAAGGTGTATTTTACAAACTATTGAAAGAAATCACCCCGAAACTTTCTCGTCTAGCCTCTAAAATTAAAGTACTTAGTATATGATATTGCCTTTCAGTAGATACAAAATACCTTTTTTCGGGAATTCAGCATTTTTATTGAATATATCGTGTAATTTCTGGTGACTTTTTAATAATTTTAACACTGGAATGCGGCTAATAATATTCGAAAATCGATTAGTGCTTTAAACGTGTTTTTTTTAATTGAAAAATAAAACTACGCTCGTAGTTTAACAAAAAATTATTTTTATAGTCACAAAATCCCATATCAAATTCGATATATTTGTCATTGCATTTTAGAATTAATACGTTTACATTTTTCTGAGCGTACGGATTGACAAATTGGTCAACAGCTAGTTGGATTTGGTTCAACATTGCGAAGGTGTCGTGTCTATAATGTAAACTTTAAATATGTGCGCCGAATTTTATCTCGCTAGACCTTTTCGTTTAACTAGTTAGTGTGTTAGCTAATATTGAAACAGCCGGATAGACAGACTTTCTCTATTGGATTTGACATAAAATCTCACAGAAATTTATAAATTTTGCGTTAGGATGTTATACCAAATTTCATCCGTTCATGTCAAATCGTTTGTTACAGAAAAACAGATGGACATTTTCAAAAAAAAAAAAAAAAAAAAAAATCAGCTCTGGGAAGTTTAAAATGTGAAGATTCTTCAAAATTTCTGGTTTAAGTTTTTTGACTATTGCTATATTTTCTCTGTATTTCGTATACAGAAAAATAAAAAGTGTTAATTTTTTCTCTTTCCTTTTTCTAACGATGTAATGAAAAATATTTAATTTAAAGCTTAGTACCATGTATATTATATAAAATATCTTCTTATTTTATCATGGGAGAACATAATCCTGTTTTCATTAGGAAGTTTTGAATAATTGAAGGCAGCAAATAATTGAGGCTCGAAATCGCGTAGGCAATGAATAAAGCATAAGTGTCAATATTCACCAACATCTTTTAATCGGATATATTTTTTGCTTGCTTTTACCAGTATCACATTATTATTATGTATACTTATTCGAAAGCAGATTCATTTTTAAAAGGTTGACCTAATTTTGACAGTATTTCTTTATTATTACTATACTGTTTTTGATTGCAAATGCATTTTAAAAATATTGACGTAAAACTATGACATTATAACTATTATTTTCCTGGAGTGTAGTTTTTTTCGGTGGATATTAAATAATTGAATTTTTATAATATGTTCAGTAAAAATGCACTCGCATTTAATAATAGTTTTGATAAATGTATTCTCTCTTCTCCTCAAACGAGAAATAAAACTTTATTTATTCTTATGTAAGAAACATTAAAGGATTTGACCCCAGTCCAAGATTAATCCATTATGAAACCGTTTTATGATCTCAGAAATTAGAAAATGGCAGTTTGTGTTAACAAAAATATTGTTCTCATAGAAATTGTATATAAATTAATGTGTCTAAGAATTTATTGTTAAACAATTTATCATTTGAAAACAACAAATCTATCTATCTATCTATATATATATAGAAAGAGGGGTGGATAGATACCGATAGAGAAGCCTCGTAATTGTTTGGATCCTTTTTAAAAGGGTCAATGACTTGAATTAACCAAGACAAATAATGACTTAAAAATAATGTTCTCACACGATAACTTGGAATATGTAGATTTTATTTTTGCTTTTTTTATTATTTTAATATGTTTCCTTTCTCTAAGATCAATTGAATGGGCGAATCAAGTCCATGTTATATGCGTCGATATCAATCGTTTACTGTTGATGGTGTATGAAATTTTGCGAAATGGGTGCCGGTCAGTTTCATCTAATCAACCTTTCTTCATCTAATCAGGAATTCAAAATTGTGCGATTCACCCCATAACATATTTTGTATGGTATCTAAATTGGATGTTATTGCAGCGTCGTTTAAAGGGCTTTCAAAAATTTATTTTGACTAAGCTGAAAAATCACCAATCAACCTGAAAGACGACTAAAAAATATATTAAAAAATGAAAGAATCATCGTCTCGATTGGCAGACATATCAAAAATAAACCAAATCAACTTTTTCCCCCTTAAATTAACACCAATATCAAAACAAGCGACAGTTAATTCACATTATATATGAATATAGGATATAAAAAACTGAGAAAAAGAGAGCAGACGGTATTCATAATTAAACACCTTTCTTCTCTTGGAAGCTAGACAAAGCAGTAGGTTGCTGTTTATTCGTAAAATCTAACTTTTCTAAAAGAAATAGTATTAAATATGTTTTCAGACACGTTTTCAATAGACATGTTTGGCAATAGTTTCATTAGACTTTAGGTTCAATTTATATTTTTTCAATTTATTTAACGTGATCATTAGTCAGCTGGAGGAAACAACAAATCAGACCATTTCCCTCTAAATTGGAATCCTTTAATGAAATCTTTCTATCAAAAAATGAAATTTTGCAAAATGTGAAACCAATTAATTATTAATAATTTTTAATAATTAATAAATTACATGTTAAATGGATTGTCACAAATTGAAAATGATCTAATCTTATCCCAAAAGACATTTTGTGCTCAAAAGGAAAAATTAGACCAAAAAAAAAATTGTAGAGTTTGCTGCTAAGAGGATGTAGTTCAAATTATTTAATTTTGCAAAAAGATGTGAAAAACATCTCAAAATTCTAAATTCCAATGAGGCAGGCAGCTGTCTTGAGTAACGCGAGACCTAAGTTTTTTTTACCACCTGTAATTTTCACATTATGCATATAACTCTTAATTTCCCCAAAATGGAGCTACATCTTTTTTGCAGCAAACCCCTCAATTGCAAAATTAAGAAAAGAAAGGTTATATTTATCGTTGTGAATTTTTTAAAAAATTCATTTGACTAAAGAAA